>SEYY01024971.1:47500-50000 GCA_009176605.1 Armadillidium nasatum
ATATATATATATATATATATATATATATATATTATTATTTATTTATTTATTTTACCATTCACCTTTCCCACTCTCGTGGGGTGGTGCCAGTCACAGTTCGCTCACCCACACCCACATCCATACTCTATCTCCCATCTCCCCTCACACTGCCCTCCATCTCACTCTGTCCTCCGCGACTCTCCTACCTTCGTCCACATTCAAACCTTTCCCCCCCAGTATCTCCCTCACCCCATCCATCCACCTCCACCTCGGCCTTCCCCTCCCCTTCCTCCCTCTATCTCGGATCTCATCACTCTGCTCACCATCCTATTCTCATCCATTCTACACATATGCCCAAACCATCTTAATACACCCTCTTCCGCTCTACGCACAATTCCCGTCTTCCATTCACACATCTCTCTTATTCTTTCGTTTCTGACTTCTATCTACCCTCCTTAACCCACATATAGCCCTCAATCCTTTCATCTCAAAAACTTCTAATCCTTTCCTACTCTGAGCATTCATCACCCATGTTTCACACCCATACATTGCAGATGGTAGACACATACTCTCAAACATTCGTACCTTTATTTCCTTTGATATTCTTCCCTTCTTCCAAACTTCTCTCAGACCCCCCATCACTTTCATTCCCTCCGTCACTCTATTTTTTATTTCCCCATCCATCCCTCCTTTTCCCTCCACTAACATTCCCAGATATTTAAACTCTTTTACCTCCTCAAATTTCTCTCCCCCACCTCGACACCCTCCCATTCCTCCCCTCTTGCTGCCTCATCCCTGCCCCCGATTCTCATCACTTTACTCTTTGTCGAGTTTACTCTTAATCCCTTCGATGCACATTCCCTAACAAACTCCTTCACCAACATTCTCAGCTTCTTTCCAGATTCAGCAACTAACACCGCATCATCCGCAAACAACAAGACACTTACCTCCCATTTTCCCTCTCCACTTCTCAACCTAATACCCTTCCCTTCCCTTTCCATACCCCTAACAACACCATCCATTAACACATTAAACAACCACGGAGACATAACACACCCCTGCCTCAGTCCAACTCCCATTTTAAACCATTCAGTCAGTTCCCTCTTCACCCTCACCCTCGCTCTACAGTTCTCATAAAATGATTTAATTGCATTCAATAATCTACCTCTCACTCCTCCCTCCCTTAGGACCTCAAACAGTTTCCTCCTACAGACTCTATCATACGCCTTTTCCAAATCCATAAAGCATACATACCCTACTTTATCTTTCTCTCGCAATTTTTCACCAATCATTCTCAGTGTAAACACCTGATCCACACATCCCCTACCTTCTCTAAAACCTCCCTGCTCCTCCCCCACTCTCTCCCTTGTCAGTTCTTTCACTCTCGATACCAAAACTCTCCCATAAATTTTCCCTACTACACTCAACAGGCTTATTCCCCTATAATTCTTACACACCATCTTATCCCCCTTCCCTTTATATATCGGCACTATGCAAGCATCTTGCCACTCCTGAGGCACTTTTCCCTCTCCCCAACACACATTAAACATCCTCACCAACCAGTCAACTATCACTCCTACTCCCACTTTTATCATCTCCCCATATATACCATCCATTCCTGCTGACTTTCCCCTCTTCACCTTTTCCACAGCTACTTTTACTTCCTCTCTACTAATACTCCCTCCTTCTTCTACCAGCATCTCCTCATTATTCTCCACTACTTCCTCGTCTCCCACCCCCGTCAACAAATCACTAAAGTGTCTCTTCCATCTCTCCCCACCTCCCTCTCTCCTTGCACCACATCACCATCCTCCCCCTTCACTCCCTCTCCCATCTCCTCTCTCCCTCTCCTCGCTCTATTTACCTCCTTCCAAAACATCTTACTCCTGTCCTGAAAATTCTCTGCCAACTTTCTACACCACTCCTCTCCCACTCTCCTTTTCGCTCTCTTCACCTCCCTCTTCACTTCCCTGCACCTCTCCTTATACTCTTCCCACTCCCTACCCTCCTTCGTACTCAAATACCTGCAGAAGGCCTCCTTTTTCCTCTTAACCATATTTCCCAACTCTTCACTCCACCACTCACTCCCCTTTCTTCTACCATTACCTATTTTTTTACCCACACACTCTTCTTGCAACCTCCACTAACGCCCCTTCAGTTTACACCACTCCTCCTCCACCCCTTCCACCTCACTCCCCCTAACCTCCTCCCATTTCTCCCTTATCCCTCTTGTGTAGTCACCTCTCTTTTCCTCATCTTCTAACCTCTCCACCCGTACTATCTCCACCACCCTCCGTCTCCCTCCCACTTTCTCCCAACCTCCTTTAACTTTTATTTTCGCCACCACCAAATAATGGTCCGAAATACCCATCGCAGCTCCCCTCAGCACGTTTACATCCAACAACCTACTTCTCCCTTCCCAACCCACACACACAAAATCCAACAGTCCCTTTTCCCCATTCACACCACTCACCCAGGTATATTTATGATTTTCTTTCTTTTTAAACCACGTGTTTCCAAT
>SEYY01024971.1:60000-65000 GCA_009176605.1 Armadillidium nasatum
TATATATTATATATAATATATCATACTAAATTATATATAGTTACATATATACTAATATATATACATATATAAATAGTAATATATAATTATAATAATATATATATATTATACTATATATATAGTATATATATATATTTATATCTACTATATGTATATATATTATATATATATTATATTATATATAAATATAAGTATACTATTAAAATTATATATATATATATATATATATATAATAATATCACGTTATAATAACTGTTTTTGAATTCACTATCAATGTAATACTTATATAGCTATATATACCCCTAACATATGTAGTACATGTAGTAACTAGGTAATATGTCCTATATAGCGGTAACTTTGTATCTGACGCTTTTCATTACTAAAACTATAACCTTCGGTTTCAGAATAGGTATAAGAAGTATACATAATTTCGGACGGCCAGATGCAAGGTTTCTATCACTCAGACTTGTCTTGCTTAAGAACGCCGAGCCTCCGCCATCGAGCCCTTTTCAATCGGATCGTGAGTGGTATAGGTAATATGTGACGAGAGACATCAGAAGAAATGCGTATCATTGGTAATAGGTCATTAATTTATATAGTACGTTGATACGACAGACTGTACATTATCTTCGCGTGCTAGTCTGTGACAAGAAATGAGATTTTCGACTAAGGAAGGACAATACGAGTTTTCCTAGTAAGAGCAGGAGAGTTTGATGAGACGAAATGCCCTTATACCTCTCTAGCTCTGGTTCTACGAGAGAAGCACTTGTTGCTTCGTAGTTTTGATTCACGCGATGCAAATTTGGAATATGTAGCGAACTGATTTCGCTATCGTATACTTCATATAACATAGGGAGCTAACAATCACCCTCTTAATCACCAGCCTCTTATACGTATATATTATCGGTTGTAAACTAGGTTCGAGAGTGTAAAGAAATACTGGACAGCTCATTGGCGTCATCATCGAAGATAACCACAACTTCTTTAGTGAAGTCTCCATAGTAGTGTTTAATGAAAAGGAGAGTATAGGGACTACCCTACTCATAAAGCTTATCTAATAGATCATCTGAGTGATCTCCTCACTTTTTCTCTAATGATAAAAAGACTTTCCACCGTGACGAAATACTTACTCTTAGAAAACAACGAGATATTTGATTAGATATACCAGAAGTACTGAAGATCTTGAGTTCTGTGTGTGAGTGCGTATAAAGAGTATAAGTTGTATTATGAAAATATATGCTCATGTGGATAGAGAGAGAGATGAGAATGAGGTAGGAATTAAAAATCCACTGCTAAGTGACGATTAGACCTAAGGAGGATCAGAGACTGCTAATCATATCTACTAAGTGTGGCATTAGGCTAATACCCTCATCCTTTAGCGTCTCTGCTATACTGTTTGTTTAGAGAGTTACGCGGCGGCCTTTTCAATATTTGATTCGAGAATATATCAAGAAAGTACGGTAATATATCTTAGGCCATAGGGTGATGGGTAGGATAATGAATGAAGTATAACAGAGATAAGAAATCATTATCATTAAATGAAACTTACGAACAGGAAAAGTCGTTGTAGGAGAATATTATAGTGAAATACAGATAATATGGAAGAAATATAACCTAAGCTATATATATAATAAAGATTATTATATTAGGCGATACACTATGTATAGCTACCTTCTTATTAAGTCGATAGGGTGGAATAGTTATTACTATTTGAGTCATCGTAATAATATCTAATCATGTTATAATTCAGTCGTGTCGTTATCCGCCCATATTGATAATTATCACCAATACAGATTCTATACTCTGCTGACGTGTCAGAAGCTGTTCCAGTCTAGGCCGGATGTCTCTCCGGATGCGGGTATGACAGCATCCCTCACTTTGTGTGTTGAATTTTCACAAGTGCCGTGTGTGTTTGCGTGAGAGGATGTTAGTGGTTTGGTGCTCAATGAAAAAGAGTAATGAAGATGCTCTCGTGAAGCATTCTTGCTATAGCCATCTCCACGCACTAGAAGAGTACTTATAGGAAGATGATATATTATAATATAAGTAAACCTAATGACGGTAATAAATAGTTCTATATATAATGAAAATAATATAGTTATGGGTAATTATGGAGATAAGTGATAACATATATGTATATATGAATTAAAGTAGTCAATATAGGATAGTTAATAGAGCGCTATAGGTATAGGATGATTTGAATATGTTCCGTAAGGTTATATATATATATATTATATTATGGACTGCAATATATATTATAAAGCTTTGTATATATTTAAATCCCGCGTGTATGAATCTGTGTTGGAAAAGAATACCTTCCATTTATAATTTCACGAGCTGAGCAAATATGTGCAGCTATCTCTATAGAATCAAATAGGGCTCTAAAAGTCGCGCGCGGACAAGCAAAATAAAATAAAGTTAGTTTTAAACCAAAACAAAAATAAAAATAATAATTGTTTTTAACCAAAAAGATTCAAACTTTTCATTTGCCTTCATCTTCGTTTATCAGTCCTTCAAGGCTAGAATACAATATTGTTTTTGGTTACTGACAAAAGTTGTCTTAATTTATAGTTTATTTTAATAAAGCTATATATTTAGTTAATAGTATATAGTTATATTTATATATAAAATGTATACTACCTAGTATATTATAAATAAATAGTATATAATATAAATACGATATAAGATATTATATCTATATATACTATATATAAAGTACTATATATATGATATACGTATATAAAGTACGTATAATGTTGATATATATCTTATGATATAAGGTACTACAGAGTCAGAGTAGAGATTATAAACGAAGACACCCCGTTAGAGCGTCTTATACAATGCTAATATACTGATAGAGATTTAACTCTTAATAGAATAATATATATATATATTATATATATATAGTATAAACTATACATTATATATATATATATAGTATATATATATATATATATATATACATATATATATAATATATATTATATATATATACGTTATATAATATATATAATATGTATACTATATATATATAAATATTATATTAATATATAATTTTACTATATATATTATATATAATATATAATATATACTTAATATATATTATAGTATATATATTATAGTATTATATATATCTATATTGAGATTCAAGAGCTTATAATACAAATTTCGCGCTCTTGAGATTACTGAACAAAGTTGTCTTTAATTTATTCGTTTATTTTAATAAAGTATTATATTAGTAATTTTATACCATTAAATATAATATACTTATTATATATACTATATATAACATAATATACTATATACCTATTATATTCGGATATATATATTACTATATAACTATATATATATATATACTATATATATCATCTCTGTGTATATATATGCCTATTTTACATCTATTGAATATATTTATATGAATATATTTTACTCATATATAGTATATAACTTATTTCTATAATATATATATATTTATATATATATATATATATATATATATATATATTCTGATAGTTATATATATAGAATACGTATATAGTACCTTTATACTATATATATATATATTTATATATACTAGTCATCAATACTTATATATATAATATATATATATATATATATATATAAATATATAGTGGTTAGTATTTATATATATCTCACTATTATATAAATATTATTATTATTAATATATATATATATATATTAAATATAATATATAATTATATATATATATATATAGGTATATATAGATACACTATACGCTATATTAGAACAGGGTGGCCATTAATTTTCAACTTTCGATTTATGAGTGCCTTACCACCTTAATGATGCTGATTACTAAAAGAAGAAAGTGTGTAAAATTGAAGCTACATTTCAGGTCATTTAATGGTGCCACAAAGTCCTTCAGATTAGTTATAATGTACTACATTTAATATTCTAACGTATTTCACTATCAATATTTACCCACAATAATTATTATAATATTGTGTACTTTTTAAGCTAATTTTATGGATTATGCTGCTATTTGAGTTACTATTTTGCATTATTATAGGTATCAATGTAACTTCAGTAAAAAGTGTTCTTTACTGCACTATTTAGCTATACTGGCTTATGAAGCAAAATATAAACAATACAATTATAATTACAGTGCCTATCAGGCACTTTTTTTCTTGCAATCAATATAATTTTTACGATAATCACTTACCACGTGCATCCAAACTTCTTTTGATTTACATCATTTGTCAAGATACTGCTATACCTTTAGATTAATTTACAGCTTCTTTCAACCATTTCATTTTTTTCACTTTTTGTTCCATTATTAATGAGTCGTTTTCCTTGTTTATAATCGTTCTTCGATTCCATTTATATATATATATATATATATATATATATATAATATATATATATATATATATATATATATTATATATATATATATATATATATATATATATATATATATATATATATATATATATATATATATATATATATATATATATATATATATATATATATATATATATATATATATATATATATATATATATATATATATATATAATATATATATATATATATATATATATATATATATATATTTATATATATATATATATATATATATATATATATCTTCCTTTGATGAGGGCTCGTGTAATACGTCTCTTCACATTGTCTCCCCTTTTCTCTGTCCAGCTCCCTGATACTAGACTTATTCTCTTTACCCATCTTTAATTTACTCCACTGTTAAAATTTAAAACCTTTCTTCTTTTTTCCAATTTCTCAACCATATTTAATTTTCATATTTTCAAATGCTGTGTATCGGGACATGTTCTTTAATGTTGTTCTGGGTCATTATTTTTCTGAATTTTCTGGGAATTTAGTAGGCCTGAGGCCCTCACCCACCAGAAGGGAATTATATATATATATATATATATATATATATATATATATATATATATATATATATATATATATATATATATATATATATATATATA
>SEYY01024971.1:70000-80000 GCA_009176605.1 Armadillidium nasatum
ATATATATATATATATATATATATACATCCGCATCCTTACTTACGTTACGAAAATTCTATATTCCAATCAGCAAATATAAAATTATGTCACCCGATCTATGACTAAATTATACACATATATTATATATAATATATATATATATATATATATATATATATATATATATATTTATATTATATATATATATATATATATATATATATATATATATATATATGCAAATTAGAAAAGTTAAAGCCAATACTAAGGGTTTTCCATATACTCATTGTGAACTGTGAACGTTTCAAACATTATCTCTGTCCGTCTTCGGCAGAAACTAAATTTTGCAAATTTCTATTTTAAAATACAATAAAAAAAATAAATTCATTAACTATAAATAAAATATTTAAAATAATTATAATTACAATAAAATATTAAAAATATAATAATAATAATGATATTAAAATAACATATAAAAACAAACACCAAAAAAAAAAAATTTAGCGACACCAAGGTATAATAAAAAGTTTGGACTATTTTTGGAAAAAGGAGTTCATCACTAGGTGAAAAGAGCAATAGAACAAACTTGATCATTGAAGAATGGGAACTGAATTTCTATATATAAAGATTCTAGTATTCTACGATCAAGATGAGAAGAGCTGAGAAGACGAATGTTGAAGGATAGAGAAATTAGAAGAAGGAAAAAGGTGGGAATCTCCATGGCAGAGTGTTCAGGACAGCAAAGATTAAGGTCAGTTCTTAAGGAAACTTCTATATGTTTATCAAGCTTCACCTTCAGAGCTGCCACAATAAAATAAATAAATTAATGAGGATCTGAGAAGTATTTGTAGAGATTCCTTGTGACTGAAGAAAGTATGAATTGAGAGGGATTTATAAATTTTAAGAATGAACTGGCATGGGGGAATGTAGCTTTAAGTATAGTAAGAATATTTCTATTAAGCTGGAATGTGAGTGATTCGATGTACGGAAGCTTTATTTTTATTTTTTGTTTAGATACAGTAGGAAAATGAAGAGTGAGTGAGATTGAAGATATTAGTGAGAAACTCATTAATTCTTTTTTCCACTTGGAACTTTGGGAATAAATTCTATATATATATATATATATATATATATATATATATATATATATATATATATATATATATATATATATATATATATATATATATATATATATATATATATATATATATATAATTGGTGATGGAATCAGTATTCGCATCCGCGGAGGATCCTCATCAAAATTATCATTCTCAACCTCATCCGCACTTTCGAAAATTCTACATCCGCATACAGATCAGCACACACTTGAAGAAAGTTCTACATCCGCATCCTCATCCGCTTCTGCAAATGAGAATATATGACTACGATCCATCACTTATATATATATATATATATATATATATATATATATATATATATATATATATATATATATATATATATATATATATATATATATATATATATATATATATATATATATATATATATATATATATATATATATATATATATATATATATATATATATATATATATATATATATATATATATATATATATATATATATATATATATATATATATATATATATATATATATATATATATATATATATATATATAATATATATATATATATATATATATTAGAGGTGGACCGGATATCCGCATCCGCATCCGCAACTGCGGATATCCGCATCATTTTTCCAATATCCGCATCCGCGGATATCCGCAATTGGATATCCGCAACCGCATTCGCCTCCGCGGATAGTAAAAAATTAAAAATGAATTATAAGTTCAGCTGAATCATGTTTGTCAGATGTGATACCACTTGTTTCAACATTGAAAGTTGTGTTAACAAATGTTATTAAGTCTAAGGGAGTTTCAAGGATGACTGAAACATTAATGAAGGAGATGAACGACAGATTTGAAAACCTGGAAAATGATGATGCTTATACAATTGCAACCTTTTTAGATCCTAGGTACAAAACAAAATTTTTTAAATCCACTTGTTTCTCAGAATGTTAAAATCAAATTAGGATGCTTATGCGATGAGATGATAGAAACAGCTAAAATAAAGCCTTTCAAGAAAAAGCAAAAGCTCTCAGATACAAAAGAAACAAAATCTGTATGCTTAAGCATTGCTAAATCAATGAAAGATCTAGCTTCCAGCAGCAATGAAGAATCACAGTCAGAAGTGTCAAAGGATACAATATCGATTATTGAAAATTATCTGAAACTCCCACGTTTGGAGGCAGATAAATACCAACTGGTTTGGTGGAGAGAAATTTGCAAAAGTTTCCCTTTTATTGCTGAGCTGGCAAGGACTTATATAGCATGTCCTTCAACTAGTGTTGCTAGTGAGCGTCTTTTCAGTTGTGCAGGCCTCATTTACGACGAAAAGTGAACCAAACTTTCACCTGTAAGAGCCCTAAAGCTTTTATTTCTAAAGAATAACTTACCAATTATTAACTTCAAATGGAATATGTGAAACTTTGAAGTGTGAAGGTAATACTGAATTACTGGCTATATATATATATATATATATATATATATATATATATATATATATATATATATATATATATATATATATATATATATATATATATATAACCTTTTTCCAAATGGGTTGAAGTTGGGGAAAGAGGTTGGTGGGGTGTTCAAGAGTTGGGTCCCCGTCCCACACCCTGGTAACATAGATTCTGGATATTATATTTAAAATTCCAAGAATCTATGGCAAAAAACTCTTAAAAAATTAAACTATCCGCATCCGCATCCGCATCTGCGGATATCCGCAATTGAATATCCGCAACCGCATCCGCATCCGCGGATAGTAAAAAATTACCATCCGGTCCACCTCTAATATATATATATATATATATATATATATATATATATATATATATATATATATATATATATATATATATATATATATATATATATATATATATATATATATATATATATATATATATATATATATATATATATATATATAGAGAGAGAGAGTTACATATTCTTTTCAAAATATCATTTTGAAAAGATTTACTAAAATTGCTTTTGTTGAATAGGAATAATTCTTTTCAAGTTTTTATCCTTTTATATCACTTAATTTTCCTTTCAGTTGAATACATAAAACAGTAATTTGATTTCAAGGTTGCTCTTTCTCTGCCGGCTATTATTGATAATTTGAATTTTGCGATTAGTATAAGGACTAAATATTCATTGTCTTGCTTAATTTACCATGGCACCCAATGAGAGGAAATATGATGCCTGATAGAAACCCTTTTGATATTTCTGTTTGTTTTCTCTTTAATCACTTGATAAGGCTTCCTAAAAAGGTTGAGCATCAATTTTGATTTGCGTTTGCAGTTTACTATTTCTCTAAATGATCTCCTCTATCATTAGGTGGTCAAACATGTGAAGCAGTAATCTCTATAATTCGTCTCAAAACTGTAATATTTTGTATTATTTTAAATACTTTGTTTAGGCCAACCCAGCAACTACACGTTCGTTTCACTGTAGTAACTAAAACTCTTTTTGTCATTAACATGAAGCAGCACAACTGTAATAATCTAAATTGAGGTTGTACCTTTACTTAACATTAATTGAATGTAAGAACGACTTATGATCCTTAAACCTCTTCCAAACTCTATCTAATGATCTTACACATTTAGAAAGAGAACATTTTTATTTTTTTTTTCACCATCCTCAAAGTATTCGATATAACAAGAAAGTACCTTGAATATTTTTTTTTACGATCGATGAGAACGTTTTTCACAGTTTTCCTGTTTGCATGACTTCAGCTATTATTTGAATCTGCTTGGCTTGGCACTATTATACATATATATATATATATATATATATATATATATATATATATATATATATATATATATATATATATATATATATATATATATATATATATATATATATATATATATACACTGGTGGGCAAAGTTCAGAGGCCTATGCTTATTTCCACAAAAGTTGGGAAAAAGACAGATACTGGTTGTTTAAGGCCGACATGTTCAGATACAGTTTAAAAGTGTGCAACTCAAAGGTAGTTGGAAAAACAGATAAAGGGAGTGTGTTCCAGATTTTACCAGTTGAGTACATGTAAGATTGAGCATAGCGCTTAAGTCTGGGATAAGAAAGTTGATCAGAGAAAGGATGAGAATGCGTAGAGAAGCATGTCTCACGAGTTCTTCTCAATGGAGAAACGACGGTATAAAGAAAGTCACGCAACATTTTAACGAGCAGAAAGAGACTGGAGAGAGGTAGAGAGAGAGTGGAAGAGTTGATGTGACCAAAGACCTGGACTGCACCTTTTCAAGGAGAGCTGTATGAGTGAAACTACCTCAGATGTGTGAGACGCAGTCAAAAGAGGGACCAACAACACCCCAATGCAGGGCAAGCAACTGGTATGCGTAAATAAATTTTGAAGGCACCATGGGACGCCTAACTCATGAAAGCTTTTTAGAAAGAGAAGTAATGTGATCTTTCCAAGAAAGATCACGAGAAAAAGAAATACCGAAAATATTAAGGATATATAGTTTTATTGTTGTGTTTTCGAAGAAGATGTCATAATTGTGTGGGTGGAAAATTGTGTCGAGTAGAGATATGGAGGAAATGAGTTTTTTGAGGCATTGAAAATGACCATGTTTTCTCTGCTCCAATTTGAAACACGAGAAAGATTAGAGGCTAGTGGCTCCAAGTCCATCATTCTAGCTTCAATTAACTGTTGTTGGGTGAGCATCTTTCAAATTGAATGGAGAAATAAAGGGTGGAGTCATCAGTATAGGAATGGATAGATGATGAAGTAATCGAGAGAATGTCATTAATGAAAAGAAGAAAAAGTGTTGGGAGCAAGACAGAACTCTGAAGCACACCACTATTAATATATTTAAAGAATGAACGGTAGGCGTCTACAACAACTGCTCTAGAACGACCGGAAAGGAAATCAGAAAGAAGATCACAGAGAGAATTATAGATTTCGAAAGAAGGAAGTTTGGAAATCAAAGCTTTGTGCCAGACTCTATCGAAGACTTTCGATATGTCCAGTGCGCAATAGCAATACATTCAACCGAAATGCCGATATATATATATATATATATATATATATATATATATATATATATATATATATATATATATATATATATATATATATATATATATATATATATATATAGGTGTGTGTGTGTGTGTGTGTGTGTGTGTGTGTGTGTGTGTGTGTGTGTGTTTGTAATCAAATAAGAATTACAAATCACAAATCTTCTTAACTTTTCGAAATAATTTGTTGATGGACATTCGTTATTCAATTTCTCTTAAAAGCTCATTGGAGTTATAAAATTCAGAAAAAAAAATTCAGATAATATATATATATATATATATATATATATATATATATATATATATATATATATATATATATATATATATATATATATATATATATATATATATATATATATATATATATATATATATTTTTTTTTTTTTTTTTTTTTATGTCTCCTCCGGTGGGCAAAGGCCAGAGGCCTACCAAATTCCACCGGAGTTGGGAAAGGTCTATTTTCATGGTCGATGGTGGCCGACGTGTCCAGACACACGGCGTTTGAAAGTATGCAAGTCAAAGGAAGTTGGGAAAACAGATGAAGGGAGTGTGTTCCAGACTTTACCAGTAGAGTACATGTAAGACTGAGCATAGCGGTTAAGTCTGGGGTCGGAGAGTTGGACAGAGAAAGGATGAGAATGTGTAGAAAGGCGTGTCGCACGAGATCTTCTCAATGGAGGAGGTATGCAACGAGAGAGTTCAGAAGAGCAGTGTCCGTTGTAATAGCGATAGTAAAGAGAGAGTGACGCAACAATTCGACGGGCAGAAAGAGATTGTAGAGAGTTAGTAAGAGCAGGAGAGTTGATGAGACGAAATGCCTTTGACTCCACCTTCTCTAGGAGAGCTGTATGTGTGGAACCACCCCAGATGTGCGAAGCATACTCCATACAGGGACGAACAACACCCCTATACAGAGCAAGCAACTGGGGTGGCGTGAAGAAATTCTGAAGGCGCCTCAGAACACCCAACCTCTTAGAAGCTTGTTTAGAAAGAGAAGTAATGTGATCTTTCCAAGAAAGATCACGAGAAAAAGAAACACCAAGAATATTAAGGACAGATGAAGGCATGAGTTGTGTGTTTTCGAAGAAGATATCATAGTTGTGTGGAAGATTGTGTCGAGTGGAGAGATGAGGAACTGAGTTTTTGAGGCATTGAAAACAACCATGTTTTCTCTGCCCCAATTTGAAATAACGAGAAAGATCAGAGGTTAGTTGCTCCAAGGCTACCCTTCTCGAGTCTATCAACTGCTGTTGGGTGGGACGTTTTTCAAAATGGAAGGAATAATGAAGGGTGGAGTCATCAGCATAGGAGTGGATAGGAGATGAGGTGATAGAGAGAAGGTCATTAATGAAGAGTAGAAAAAGTGTTGGAGATAGTACAGAACCCTGAGGAACACCACTGTTAATAGATTTAAAGGATGAACGGTGGCCGTCTACAACAGCTGCTATAGAACGACCGGAAAGGAAATTAGCGAGAAGATCACAGAGAGAAGGATAGATACCGAAAGAGGGAAGTTTAGAAATCAAAGCTTTTGTGCCAGACTCTATCGAAGGCTTTCGATATGTCCAGCGCGACAGCAAAAGATTCACCGAAATGCCGAATAGCGGAGGACCAAGATTCAGAGAGAAGGGAAAGAAGATCACCTGTAGAGCGTTTCTTTACGAAAGCCATACTGGCGATCAGAGATAAGATTAGAAGAATTGAGATGCTTCCAAATCTTCCTGTTAAGGATAGATTCGAAAACTTTAGAGAGAACGGAGGTCAAAGAAATAGGACGGTAGTTGGAGGGTTGAGAGGGGTCCCCTTCTTCGGCACAGGTTGAATGAGCGCACGTTTCCAGCAAGAAGGGAAGGTTGAAGTAGATAGACAAAGACGAAATAGTTTACCAAGGCAGGGTGCAAGCTCGGAAGCACAAGTTTTGAGAACCACAGGAGGAATACCATCGGGACCGTACGCCTTCTTAGTATTAAGCTCAGAGAGAGCAGAAATGACATCTTTAGAAGAAATTCTAATATAAGGCATAATTGAGTTAGAGGGGGTTGAAGGAGGAGGAACAGCTCCGGAATCGTCTAAGGTTGAATTAGAGGCAAAGGTTTGAGCAAAGAATTCAGCTTTAGACGAAGGTAAAACGGCAGTTGTGCCGTCGGAAGATATTAAAGGAGGGAAAGAGGAAGAAGCAAAGTTAGAGTTGACATTTTTTGCAAAATGCCAGAAAGAACGTGAAGAAGAGGAGCCAGAAAGATTATTGCATTTTCTACGGAGAAAGGAGTTTTTAGTGTTACGAAGGATATATTTTGCATGATTCCGGGATGAAATATAAGTAGCGTGAGTTTCTGGAGTTTGAAGACGACGGTAATCCCTGAAGGCAGCATCCCTGCGGCGGATAGCACGAGAACAAGCAGAGTTAAACCAAGGTTTGTTAGGTTTAGTAGAAGGGAAAGAATATGGAATGTATGCCTCCATGCCAGAGAGAATCACCTCAGTAATGCGTTCTGCACACTCCGAGGGACCCCTCCCACGGAAGCAATAATCATTCCACGGGAAATCAAAGAAGTACGACCGCAAGTCCGACCAGCTTGCGGCACCGAAGTGCCACAAGCGTTTCCTTTCCGTAGAAGGGGGTCTTTCCTGCGGAAGACTTGAAGAGATAGAAGAGGATACAGAGATAAGAAGATGATCGGAGGAACCCAGAGGAGGAAAGAGTTTAACAGTATAAGGAGAAGGATTAGAAGTTAGGAAAAGGTCTAGAACGTTGGGTTCATCTCCAAGACGATCAGGGATACGAGTAGGGAGCTGCACCAACTGCTCAAGGTCGTTTTGGATAGCGAAAAGGAAGGCACGTTCACCAGCTGTATCATGAGAACTAGAAGAAAGCCATTGGCGGTGGTGAACATTGAAATCACCTAATATGATGATTTCAGAGAAAGGAGAAGAAGAGAGAATGTGCTCTATTTTGGAGTTTAAATAGTCGAAGAATTTAGCATAGTCAGTAGAATTAGGAGATAAATAAACTGAACAAATGAATTTAGTCGTAGAGTGGCAAGAGAGCCTAAGCCATAAGGTGGAAAATTCGGAAGACTCCAAATTAGAGACACGAGAACAAACGACATCGTTGCGCACATATGCACAACAACCGCCTTTGGCTGAAAATTGAGGATAGAGACAGTAGGAGGAAACAGAATAGGGTTTGCTATCAGAACGCTCAAACATCTGAGTTTCGGTCAAGAATAAGAGGTGAGGTCTAGAAGAAGAGAGGTGATGTTCAACAAAGTGGAAATTAGAGTGCAGACCGCGAATGTTGCAGAAATTAATGAAAAACATAGACCGTGCATCAGGACAAGCCGGCGGCCGAGTCCTGGTGGCACCAACCCCATCACCGGAGGCCACCAACTCCCAAGTGGTGATGGGGGAAGGGGTGGATGAGGGGCTATTTTTGGAAGCCGCCCCCCGTGGCTTCTCCGAGGCTACCGAAGTTGACGCCATTTTGATTTATTTTATTTTTTTAAGATGTGTTAGAAATGTTTTATGTATGTAAAGGAGAGCCACTCCGTGTAGATAGAAGGTGAGCGCGAAAGGGAGCGAACCATTGGGCACCGGGATGAGATAGGAGTACCTTTAACACCCCGTATACCCAACAGGGGGTAATCTCATCGCTTCGGGAGCGCTACTTCCCTCCCCCCGTATATATATATATATATATATATATATATATATATATATATATATATATATATATATATATATATATATATATATATATATATATATATATATATATATATATATATATATATTATATATATTAAAAAATTTGAGGATTTATAATTGCTGTTTTTTAAAAGAGTTTATCTACATTTTTTTAACCTTTAGAAAAATTATGGTAAAAAATTCGATTTTTAATCTATTTGCTAATGAATTTCATTTCACGTATGATATCAATTTTTCTAATGTGGCTATTTAAAAAAAATTAATTGCCATTTTATCGAAAAAAGATTTGCTCTTATCGCAGGTAAAACTCTTTTTGCCAAGTAAATTTGATTAACTCAATAAGCATTTTCATGATGAAGAAACTCAATCACCAGTGAAGGAAAAAGATATCTGTAGGAGAAAGATATTATATCTGAATTTTAAGAATTGAGATAGAAGCTTTAATTATTCAAAGAGAGAATGAACTGTTAAATGAGATAAAAGCTAAAATAGAGACTTATAAGTAAGAAGAAATATTTTATTTTACAGTATGATAATAAAATATGTAATTAAATATTATATTTACCTTTATACTATATATATATATATATATATATATATATATATATATATATATATATATATATATATATATATATATATATATATATATATATATATATATCGAAACATCGGCAAAGAATTTTTTCCTCACTCAAATGTAAGTGGCTTGGTGGTGTAAAAGTCCTATTAAAAAGAAATAGCATTAGTATTGAGTAAAGGTATAGATCGACATACGACAAGATTACTAGTGAAGAGTAATAGATTGGACATTCTTTTCAAGGCTACAAGTACTCGAACAACATGGAAAACTCAATGATTTAGACATTCCGAATCTGCAACTGTCACCACCACCCCTCAGCGCTTCAGTAATGTGATAGAAAATGATGAGCATAATATAATATATATATATATATATATATATATATATATATATATATATATATATATATATATATATATATATATATATATATATATATATATATATATATATATATATATATATATATATAGTAGTGGCCGTTTTTAAAAGAGTTAACCAAGAATTTAAAATACGGTTCTATAAACAGAAGAAAACATTTTATCCATAACTTGTTTAAATATGATGTTTTGTT
>SEYY01024972.1:12500-15000 GCA_009176605.1 Armadillidium nasatum
AGAAAATAAAAAAAATAAATAGAAATAAAAAAAAAAAATTTCATCCAATTTAGAAAAACCGCTAAAATTGTTCTACTATTAAGAGTTACAAAGGAAAATATCAGTGAATGTTTTAACTTCTTTGTAGTTGAAAGTAGATAAAATCTTTAAAAGAATTGGAAAAGATATACAAATTTTATATCTTATTATTATTATTATTATTATTATTATTATTATTATTATTATTATTATTATTATTTTCATTATTTTTCAAGTATTGTTATTATTATTATTATTATTATTATTATTATTATTATTATTATTATTATTATTATTATTATTATTATTATTTTATCAAGTAAAAGAACATTATCAAAGAATGGAAGAACATCATTAAATTTAATAAATTTTATCTTTTCCCTTAAGATTACATAAAATATTTTTCCAGTATTCCATTTATAACAAAAAAGCGCAAAAAGTGAAGAAAATGTTAAGGGGGTCCTGGGGGAAAAGCTCCATCAAGAAAAAAAATAAAATTTTATATCTTATTATTATTATTATTATTATTATTATTATTATTATTATTATTATTATTATTATTATTATTATTATTATTATTATTTTCATTATTTTTCAAGTATTGTTATTATTATTATTATTATTATTATTATTATTATTATTATTATTATTATTATTATTATTATTATTATTTTATCAAGTAAAAGAACATTATCAAAGAATGGAAGAACATCATTAAATTTAATAAATTTTATCTTTTCCCTTAAGATTACATAAAATATTTTTCCAGTATTCCATTTATAACAAAAAAGCGCAAAAAGTGAAGAAAATGTTAAGGGGGTCCTGGGGGAAAAGCTCCATCAAGAAAAAAAATTCCCCCCCTCCCTCCCTCTATCTTTCGATGAATTTCGGAGGAAGATGTTTTTATGACAATAAAATCATCCGAATATTTTATTATAATAATAATAATAATAATAATAATAATAATAATAATAATAATAATAATAATAATAATAATAATAATAATAATGATGATAATAAAAATAAAAAATAATAATACTAACGATAATAATAATATTAATAAAAATAATAATAATAATAAAAATAATAATAATAATAATAATAATAATAATAATAATAATAATAATAATAATAATAATAATAAATAAATATAATAATAATAATTAATAATAAAAAAAAAAAAAAAAAAAAAAAAAAAAAAAAAAAAAAAAAAAAAAAAAAAAAAAAAAAAAAAAAAAAAAAAAAAAAAAAAATAATAATATATATATATATATATATATATTATATATATATATATATATATATATATATATATATATATATATATATATATATATATATATATATATATATATATATATATATATATAATATATATATATATATATATATATATAATATATATATATAATATTTTATTTAAAAATATCTTACCATATGTTTTTCACCTTGAATACTAAGAGCATAATGAAGAACGGCGTCAGCATCTTCAGGAAGAGTGTTTCCCACGCCCTCTACTTCAGCGTCTCTTCTGCGCCTCCTCCTGTGTAGGAGGAGTTCCTCTTTATTATAGACGTGACGATGACTTAAGTCATGACTTAAGAAATTTCCATTTGCATTTACTCTCGTAGGTGTAATTACCTCCACTGAAGATTTACCACCCGTACGAAGATCGGAACCTGAAATAGAGATAATAAATATGGTAAGTAAATTCAATAGATAAAATTATCATGAGATAAGGGAATAAAAATTAATGTAATAAAATGTTAATTTTATCGATTATCGATTATCGATATTAATAAACCAAGATGTAATCGATATTATTCCTTCCGATTAATTACCTCTCTCTCTCTCTCTCTCTCTCTCTCTCTCTCTATATATATATATATATATATATATAATATATATATATATATATATATATATATATATATATTATATATATAATATATTATTTTTTATTAAATTAAAAAAAAAAAAATTACCTCTCTCTCTCTCTCTCTCTCTCTCTCTCTCTATATATATATAATATATATATATATATATATATATATATATATATATATATATATATATATAATATATATATATATATATATATATATAAGTATTTATGTATATATTACATTTATATTTGGTTGGAGCCATATTAAGGAACAATTGTGAATAAGGAGATGTGGCGAGCAACGTATAGAATATTTCACTTACGAAAAGCGAAAGGAAACTCGGCCTGTAAAGGGAGCTCCATTACCCTAATTAATTAATCGTTCCCATATGCATGATAAAGTCAAAACCCATCTATGTATATATATATATATATATATATATATATATATATATATATATATATATATATATATATATATATATATATATATATATATATATATATATATATATATATATATATATATATATATATAGATGAGAGAGACTTAGACGACAGACAGACAGGCAGACAGGCAGACAGGCAGAAGACAGA
>SEYY01024972.1:17500-42500 GCA_009176605.1 Armadillidium nasatum
GTTCATGCAAGGAAGCATTTCAATTGACAAGCACTTCAGCACACACACACACACACACGCACGCACATATATATATATATATATATATATATATATATATATATATATATATATATATATATATATATATATATATATATATATATATATATATATATATATATATATAAATATATATTTTAAATAAAGGTACTTAATTAGAAACTAATTGGAAATTTTTTTTTTCCGTTTAATTAAAATGAAATTAGCTTTGTAATGAAAAAAAAAAACCTTTTGAAGTTATAGACCAAGATTACTCCAATTAGCATAATAATTCAATAAACTTCAAAGAAGCTTCGAAGAATAGAAGATCGTTGATCGCTACTTCAAATTATTTACATGAAAGTTATGTCATTATCGATTCAATCTTGTAACGATATATCGATTTATTGATTTACCTATATATCAGTTTTAATGATTTAATCGAAATGTTGCTTTATTGTTTTTTTCCTTTTATTGATTATTTTTATATGTTATTTTTAACATTTTATGTTTTAACATTTTATATCAGTTTTTTTTCCTGTCAATAAATGCTTGGGTTTGTTTGATAGTTCCTCTCTCTCTCTCTCTCTCTCTCTCTCTCTCTCTCTCTCTCTCTCTCTCTCTCTATGTATGTATGTATATATATATATATATATATATATATATATATATATATATATATATATATATATATATATATATATATATATATATATATATATATATATATGAGTAATAATTTTCTCAACATTCTTCACTACACCTAGAAGTATCAATAACATAATACACCTCTTATTTTAACTACATTCACACAAATATAATCCAAACGCACCTCAGTATTAAACAACCAGATCACCTCATCAACACTTTCTCAACAGATGCATAACACAGGTAAACGTTGATAGACTTCACATACATCACATTAGGACATAGAAACAAAAAAATCTGAAATAAACTATTAACATTTATCATCCTTTATAAAATGCTCCCTCGAACCCAGAACCATAGAACAACAGTTATGAGATGCTCTTCTCTCGCCAGTAACATCAAACGCCAAAATATCTTACTCCTTGTGCTGGAACACCAACAAGAAGGAGTGACCGTGTTCCTCGAACAGGTATATCAATTAACACTAATTATGGAGGACTTACAGAACAATGAAATAAATATTACGCATATATATATATATATATATATATATATATATATATATATATATATATATATATATATATATATATATATATATATATATATATATATATATATATATATATATATATTTTTATATTTATATAATGCTTATTTTTAAATTATTTTTTTTATATTTAAAATTATTTTCAAGAATATTATTATATGATTATATATATATATATATATATATATATATATATATATATATATATATATATATATATATATATATATATATATATATATATATATATATATATATATATATATATATATATATACCCAAGTTTTGTGTACTTATACTATGCATACAAAGGGTAAAGATTAAATGAACAGGAATTGATAAAGAAATTATAATTATATATATATATATATATATATATATATATATATATATATATATATATATATATATATATATATATATATATATGTATAAACACCCAAGTTTTTGTGTACTTATACTATGCATACAAAGGGCAAAGACTTGGCTAATTAAATGAACAGGAATTGCTAAAGAAATTATAACTCAGATGAGTCAAGACAATAATGCAGAGTCATCATTGGCTGCACCTGGAAAGGAGTTACAAAAACAACTTCTTTTAGTTATTCTTCTAATGAGTCAAAACATTTTAGAGTTTCAAAATGAGCTGATGTTTCATTTTCTGACAATCGCGATAATTAAAACTGCAATATATATATATATATATATATATATATATATATATATATATATATATATATATATATATATATATATATATATATATATATATATATATATATATATATATATATATATATATATATATGTCTTTCTACTTCAACCTTCCCTTCTTGCTGGAAACGTGCGCTCATACAGCCTGTGCCGAAGAAAGGGGACCCCTCTCAGACCTCTAACTACCGTTCCATATCTTTGACCTTTCTTTCTAAAGTTTTCGAATCTATTCTTAACAGGAAGATTTGGAAACACCTTAATTCTTCTAATCTTATCTCTGATCACCAATATGGCTTTCATAAGTAACACTCTACTGGTGATTTTCTCAGTCATTTCCTTTCCGGTCGTTCTATAGCAGCTGTTGAAGACGACCACCGTTCATCCTTTAAACCTATTAATAGTGGTGTTCCTCAGTGTTTTATTCTACTTTTTATTGAAGACTTTTCTACTTTTCATAAATGACCTTCTCTCTATTACTTCATCACCCATCCACTCCTACGCTGATGCTCCATTCTTCATTAGATTTATCATTTTGAAAAACAATCCTCCCAACCTCAGTTATTTGACGCTAAGTCGGTGGCCTTGGAGCAAGTAACCTTTGATCTATCTCGCATTTCAAATTGGGGAAAGGAAAACATGGTTGTTTTCAATGCCACAAAAACTCAGTTTCTCCATCTCTCTACTCGACACAATCTTCCACACATCTATGACATCTTATTCGAAAATACTCAAATCAAACCATCATCTCTCCTTAAATTCTTGTGTTTTTTCTCGTAATCTTCTAAGGGGTTGGGTGCTCTGAAGCGCATTCAGAATTTCTTCACGCCACCCCATTTGCTTGCCATTTAAGGGGTGTTTCTCGTCCCTGCATGGATTACGCCTCACACATCTGGATTGGTTCCAGTCATACAACTGTCCTTGAAAGGTGGAGCCTAGAGCTTTTCGTTTTATCCACTCTCCTGAATTCTCTCCAGTCTCTTTTTGCCAATCGAATTGTTGCGTAATTCTCTCTATACTATCGCTATTACAACAAACAATACTCTTCTGACCTCTTCCTTCGCGTACCTCCTCCACTGATGGGGGCTCGTGCGAATCGTTTTTTTTACACAGTCTCATCTTTTCTTGTCCAACTTTCTAACCTCAGATTTAACCGATATGCTCAATTTTACATATAATCTACTGGTAAAATATGGAACACACTCCCTTTATCTGTTTTCCTAACTTCCTTTGACTTGCACTCTATCAAACGCAGGGAATTGGGACATGTCGCCCTTCAAAGACCAGTTTCAGGTATTTTCCTAACTCAGGTGGAAATTGGTAGTTCTCTGGCCTTTGCCCACCAGAATATATATATATATATATATATATATATATATATATATATATATATATATATATATATATATATATATATATATATATATATATATATATATATATATATATATATATATAATAAATTGAGAAATAATCTTAAAGGCCAAAGAACTTCCTTGCTTTTTTTCGGTGATTAATTAATTTTTTTTTTTTTTTTAAATAATAAAATAAAATAAAATAAAAATTCAAAAAATAATAATAAAAAAAGTTGTTTTTGCACTCAACAAGTAAGTGATGTAAGCAAAGAGCTTTAATTAAAAAAAAAAAAAAAAAAAAAAAAAAAAGAGGTAAACTTCTTAGTGAGAAGGATTATATTTGAATGGAAGATTCATGAAATTTTGTTTTGAATAAAGTTAATCAATGTTATTTGCGTAATATGATAAACTGAAAAGGAGAAAAATGAGAAAGATGAGAGACAAGACAATTAAAGATAGGGTTTGCGTTAGCAAAAGTAATTTGATTATTGCAATATATATATATATATATATATATATATATATATATATATATATATATATATATATATATATATATATATATATATATATATATATATATATATATATATATATATATATATATATATATATATATATAATATATATATATATATATATATATATATATATATATATATATATATATATATATATATATATATATATATATATATATATATATATATATATATATATATATATATATATATATATATATATATATATATATATATATATATATATATATATATATATATATATATATATATATATATATATATATATATATATATATATATATATATATATATATATATATATATATATATATATATATATATATATATATATATATATATATATATATATATATATATATATATATATATATATATATATATATATATATATATATATATATATATATATATATATATATATATATATATATATATATATATATATATATATATATATATATATATATATATATATATATATATATATATATATATATATATATATATATATATATATATATGAAAACAATAAAGTATAAAATTTATATTGTAGGAAGTGTTTATGTTGACAAAAGAAATAAAAAGATTAGTTTGATTAAAGTTCATAAAAATGACGTCTTTATAGATACGAAGAAAATAAAATAAATAAAAACAAACAAATTATTAAATATTTGACCTCAAAGCAAAGGTTCACACTAATCTCTTATTCTTTTCTAAGATGCATAAAATATGAGCAAACCTGTAAGCTATCTTATTTTTATTGCAATTTTTAAATTATATCTTTTTTTTGGTTATTCTTAACAATTACCGAGTGATTGCGAGATGTCGCATCCGAGATGGAAGTCTGCTTGGAAAGATGAGACGACTAAATGAGGATTTAAAATAATGCAGAGGTCTACATTAAAAGAGGAAAATTACGTCAATAAAAATAGAGTACAATGGAATAATGGATTCTTATTCACAATATAAAACAAATTTATATCTTCATAATTAGAGTATATATATATATATATATATATATATATATATATATATATATATATATATATATATATATATATATATATATATATATATATATATATATATATATATATATATATATATATATATATATATATATATACGCACAATCAAAGGATTGGGGATAAATCCAGCAAAAAGTAAAGTAATGAAGATTGGGGGTTAGAAGGTGATTGTGAGGGGGTAGGAATTGGTGGTGTGTAGAGGCGGGGGGAGAGATTGGAGGAGATGGAAGAATTCAAATATTTGGGAATGTTGGTGGATGCAAAAGGAGGAATAGAAAAGGAAATAAAGAATTGAGTGATGGATGGTACGAATGTTTAAGTGTATGTGTTTGCCATCTATAATGTGTGATGAGGAACATGGAGGATGAATGCTCAGGTGAGGAAAAGGTTGAATGTATATGAGATGAAGGGATTGAAAGCGATATGTGTTTTCAGAAGAGTAGATAGGATCAGAAACGAAAGAGTAAATGAGACATTTGGATGACGAAGGGAAATAGTTGATAGAGACAGAGACAAGGTTCACTAAGGTGGATTAGGCATCTGAGTAGAATGGGTGAGCAGAATGCTTAAATCCGAGGTTGACGGAGGTGGAGAGAGAGGAAGGTCAAAGTGGAGATAGATGGGTGGAGAGAGGGAGATTTTGGGTGAAAGGGGTTTGAGTTTGGAAGAGGATGGTGATGAGGGGGGTGCGAAAGGTGAGGTGTGTATGCACGCATGTGAAGAAATCATGGCGAGCACCACCCCATGAGAATGGGAAAGATGGAATGCGATATATATATATATATATATATATATATATATATATATATATATATATATATATATATATATATATATATATATATATATATATATATATATATATATATATATATATATATATATATATATATATATATATATATATATATATATAATATATATATATATATATATATATATATATATATATATATATATATATATATATATATATATATATATATATATATATATATATGAATGATGAGCAAGTGTTAAGATATGTTGGAAATAGTGCTAAAATTCGCACCGAATGCTTACCTCAAAGAGAATAATTAAATAATTACCATTGCCTAGCTTGTAATATTTACAATATATATATATATATATATATATATATATATATATATATATATATATATATATATATATATATATATATATATATATATATATAATACACAGTACATTGTCTAACAGAGACTCTGTTGTCAGTGATTTCCAATCCTAGCGTGAGGAAAAATTTCCTCTGTCCCATATATATATATATATATATATATATATATATATATATATATATATATATATATATATATATATATATATATATATATATATATATATATATATATATATATATATATATATATATATATATATATATATATATATATATATATATATATATATATATATATATATATATATATATATATATATATAATATATATATATATATATATATATATATATATATATATATATATATATATATATATATATATATATATATATATATATATATATATATATATATATATATATATATATATATATATATATATATATATATATATATATATATATATATATATATATATATATATATATATATATATATATATATATATATATATATATATATATATATTATATATATATATATATATATATATATATATATATATATATATATATATATATATATATATATATATATATATATATATATATATATATATATATATATATATATATATATATATATATATATATATATATATATATATATATATATATATATATATATATATATATATATATATATATATATATATATATATATATATATATATATATATATATATATATATATATATATATATATATATATATAGATGATCGCAAGTTGGAAATAGTGCTAAAAGTCGCACAAAACGCTCACTTTTAAAAAAGATACATTTTTAAGTAGATAAACAAAAGAAACTTGAACTTATTTGTTTGTCAAATAAATGAAGTTAAAAAGCAAACAAACAAGAAATTTACCAAAATAATAGAAGGGAAAAAAAAATAAAAGTAAATATAAAAAAGATAAATAAAATAAACATATTAAATAAAATAATAGAAGGATAAAAATTAAATAAATATAAAAATATTAAAAATAAAATAAAATAAATAAAATAAGAAAGGGAAAAAATAAAAATAAAAAATATAAAAAAATAAAACAAATATATATTAAATAAAATAATAAAGAGAAAAATAAAATTAAAAGAAATAGAAAAAAAATAAAAAATCACAAATAAATTAAATAAAATAAGCTGTGAAGGTATTTAAAATTAGTTGCTGAAAAGACGTTTCCTTGTTTTGTGTTTGTTTACTTTGTTTTTTTAAATTGTATTCAATTTTTGTATTAATTTTGTATTGTTAATAAACTGTATCTATTTTTCGTCTTTTTATTTTGTATTGAATTGAAATGTGTTAAAATATTAAAATTAATTTGTCTTAATTTTCATTTTTTTATTAAATTGTATTGTCTATGTAATAAATTTTTCATTTTTTTCCTTGTATATGTTAAAAATATTCAAATTTTTATTTTTTATTTTTTTTATTTTTTTTATTTTTTTTATTTTTTTATGTTAAATTTTATGAGGCGAAAACGTGTTAAAATTTAGTGCTAAATTTGAATTTATTTTTATCCTGTTTTCTATTATATTTAAATCAATTCTCATTCCATTTTTATAAATAATAATAATAATAATAATAATAATAATAATAATAATAATAATAATAATAATAATAATAATAATAATAATAATAATAATAATAATAATAATAATAATAATAATAATAATAATAATAATAATAATAATAATAATAATAATAATAATAATAATAATAATAATAAATAATAATAATAATAATAATAATAATAATAATAATAATAATAATAATAATAAATAATAATAAATAATAAAATAATAATAATAATAATAATAATAATAATAATAATAATAATAATAATTATAATAATGATAATAATAATAAATTTTATCTCGTATGTTTTATTTTTATCCTAATATATATTTCATTTTTAAATAAAATAGTATTAGTATTAAAATAATTAAAATTTGCATCAAATTACCTTACACTTTTCCCTTGTCAAATATTTTGATAAAAAGGTAACTAAAATTGACAAGAGGTCATCGGATTTCAAAGGTCAAATGTTGACCCTTTTTACAACTTAATTTATAGTTCCTTAGTTATATATATATATATATATATATATATATATATATATATAATATATATATATATATATATATATATATATATATATATATATATATATATATATATATATACCTTTTTTATACAATGATTCACAGCAAAAAAGTGTTTATAAACCCCGTAGAGTTAAAAAAAAAAAATATAAAAAAAAAATAAAAAAAAAAGATGTTTTTTAAAACAATTGATGTAAGTACCTTGACAGCTGTTGTAATATTTCATTTAAAATGTTTTACATTGAAATTGATCTGAAGAACATTTATAATATATATATATATATATATATATATATATATATATATATATATATATATATATATATATATATATATATATATATATATATATATATATATATATATATATATATATATATATTTATTGATATATGGAGGTGAGTCTTCAAGCTTGTGAAGATATATGAACAGTCAAACATTCTTTCTTAAACATGATTTTGTAGCATCAGGAAGCCTTCTTACTTTTCCGATCCCAGAAATTTACCTGCCTTTGTGTGACACACACACACACAAAAAAAAAATACGTTCTTTGTCATGATTTTTTTTCCTTTTTAAAGATCAGACTGTCAGACAAAACTTACTGGAAATGGTCAGAAATTAATTATTCTTTGCAACATATTTTTGGGGACTCTTCGCCACACAGGTATGAAGTGTTTCAAATTTCAAGCAAGGTAAGAAATATCTGAATGAAGTGAGAAAGTGTAGATTATCTACAGATGCAAAAACGAGAAACACTCCTTCCAGTCTGAAAATTAGCATAATAATACCACAATAGTTAGCACTAATTTTATAACAACAGATGTTAGCACTTTGATTCATCATTCACGTTTTACCTAAATATTTTTGTCTCAAGAAGCTGTCTGTTCGATGGAGGCAAAAAGTATTGCAAGAAGCTCAGATGACAGAGCTGATCTTTCTATGAGTCTCTCTGGACCAAAATCGAAACCGATTAAAAATAGTTCACAAAAATGATTGTTACGGGAGATGAAAAAAGATTTATCGATCCAAATAGCAACATCCATTCGGGGAAATGGCTTCTAATGGGTTTTTCAACGTCTATCAAATACAAGACTGAGAGGTCGGAAAGAAAGGTGATGGTGTGGATCATACTGTAGGGATTTTGTCCGGAAAGAATTCTCAATCTGTCTCTTTCACAGTCTTGGCCTTGTCCCTTTTGACTTTCTTTAGCTTCCTAAACGTAAAAGACATTTTCAGAGAAATAGGATTTAGGTCAATAGATAAAGATAAAATTGCTTCCACGAGAATGCTCATTCTAAGGAAACCACAATTCTTCAGTGGTCTAGAAGGATGGGAACACTAAATATTTTCAGAAGTGTGGATGACCCACAGTGTTGCCAAGCTAAGTATCAACAGCCTTATAAATTACATAAATATAAGTAGTATATATATATATATATATATATATATATATATATATATATATATATATATATATATATATATATATATATATATATATATATATATATATATATATATATAAATATATATATATATATATATATATAAGGGAAAAGAATGGTTAAATCCACTTAGCTTTTTACCTTCGCAATATTTTATAAATGAGTTAATACATAAATAATAAAAAAACGTCTTTAAGATTTATATATTAAGATTTTCTTGACTGGAAACATATTATCGTTGTTGTTATTGTTGTTGCTGTTATTGTTGGTGTTATTGTCATTGTTGTTGTTGTTGTTGTTGCTATTGTTGCTGTTGTTGTTGTTGTTGTTGTTGCTTTTATTGTTATCGTTGTTATTGTTGTTGTTGTTGTTGTTGTTGTTGTTGTTACTTTTTCATTTAAAACTTTTGAATAGACGATGACGTTACAGGTTTGGATTATGAGTACGAGTCTCGACAGAGTATCTCGCGAAGGAGTGCCTCATATTATATCAAAATGAATATTAATAATAATAATAATAATAATAATAATAATAATAATAATAATAATAATAATAATAATAATAATAATAATAATAATAATAATAATAATAATAATAATAATAATAATAATAATAATAATAATAATAATAATAATAATAATAATAATAATAATAATAGACATGTAATAATAATAATAATAATAATAATAAGAATAATAATATAATAAAAATAATAATTAATAAAATAATAATAATAATAATAATAATAATAATAATTAAAAAATAAAATAATAAATAAAAAAAAATAAAAAAATAAATAATAATAATATATTAATTAAATTTTATTTTTTTTTTATTTATTATTATTAAAAGAAAATATATTATAATATAATTTATTATTATTATTATTATTATTATTATTATTATTATTATTATTATTATTATTATTATGTTATTAATCATAGGTGTTATACTGAAAGTGATCAAAGGAAAATAATTTATCAATCTGCCCATATTAATTATATTTTATTTTCTAAAGTAGCTTAGTAGTAGTAGTAGTAAGAATAGTAGTAATAGTAATAGTAGTAGTAATAATAGCAGTAGTAGTAGCAGCAGATTAGTAGTAGTAGTAATAATAATAATAGTACAGTAGCAGTAGCTTAGTACTAGTAGCAGTAGCTTAGTAGTAGTAGTAGTAGTAGTAACAGTAGTAGTAGTAGTAACCTTTGAGGAAAAAGTCCTTGACATTTTGAAAAAAATGCACTAGTAATATGAAAAAAAATTTAGACTTAAATTTATTAAAATATCTATATTAAAATCGGAACGCGGTATCATTATTTAAAATTAAGGCATTTATAAATCGAATAATAAATAATATAATAATAATAATAATAATAATAATAATAATAATAATAATAATAATAGGTAAAATAATTAAAACTATAATGTTGGTAACTAAATTAATAAAATTAAAGTAAAAATAATAAGGACAATAATAATAATAATAATAATAATAATAATAATAATAATAATAATAATAATAATAATAATAATAATAATAATAATAAAATATTTTATAATTTTTATTATTATTATTTATTATGTAATAATATTTATATTAATTATATAAGAATAATAATAATAATAATATCTATACAAGGACTATGTTTTTCTTTTACTTATTCACTTGTTAGATAATTTTAAGAATAACAAAAAAAGTGGTTTTTCTGCATTTTCAAAAAAGAACTTTTTTATATATATATGTCGAAGGCTCGTAAAAAGAAAAAGAAAAAAAAACAACTTAAATCAATTACTCTTGCTACAATATATATATATATATATATATATATATATATATATATAATATATATATATATATATATATATATATATATATATATATATATATATATATATATATATATATATATATATATATATATATATATATATATATATATATATATTATATATATATATATATATATATATATAATATATATATATATATATATATATATATATATATATATATATATATATATATATATATATATATATATATATATATATATATATATATATATATATATATATATATATATATATATATATATATATATATATATATATATATATATATATATATATATATATATATATATATATATATATATATATATATATATATATATATATATATATATATATATATATATATATATATATATATATATATATATATATATATATATATATATATATATATATATATATATATATATATATATATATATATATATATATATATATATATATATATATATATATATATATATATATATATATATATATATATATATATATATATATATATATATATATATATATATATATATATATATATATATATATATATATATATCCCAGACTTCAGTTTGAGGGCCACACTGTGTGTAGGAAAGTAATCTGTAGCTGAGATCTTTGAGGGGCTAGAGTGAATCATCATAGAAGGAGGTGTTCCATTGTTTCTTATTCTTGTAAATACTTTCTGACATGTTAGAGATGCTGTGGTTTGTGGTTTACATTTTAAATCTATGTTGATTTGATTGTAGGTTTGTGTAGTGACCATACCACAATTTGGTTAGTGTTATTTGGGTTTTGAGGGGAAAATTGTTAGGAGAGCTTGATATTTCGCGATTTTGTACATTTTTATAAAGTTGTTAGATTGTCAACTGTTGGATGTGCTTGCTGAGTGAGGTTATCTTGATAATGGGGTGGCATGGTTCTGAAAATGCTGCAGTAATACTGAAAAGGTAGTTAGGGTAGATTTCTCAGACAGTGAGTTGTACGATCCTGGAAACTATTTTGGCATTGCAATAAAAAGGAGAGTGAGCCAAGCTTATCTAGGTGAATTTATTACGAAAGGATCTAAGTTTCTCTGAGATAGAGTTAGATTGGGGGTATTGGAGAAGCTTGTTATTATTCTGAGTTTCGAGTTTTGGGTGTTTTATAGTTTTTCTATGCGAAATTGGAAGCTGTGACAGAGTTCCGTGCTGGAGTATAAATTCAATTGCGAGTTTTATAATTGTTTGAGTGATGGAAGATAACTTGTTGCAAAAATGAAATCCATCTTCTGCTGGCTTCATTTTTTTATAGTGAAAATATGTCCTGAAAAGGTGTAATGTGTAAAATAATATGGCAATCTCTAAGGGGAAATTAAGACGTTTCAGTTTTACTTCAGGATGATGAAAGGATTATTTTCTACCAGTGGTAATTAGGGAAATTAAGGAATTATTTATGAATTGTCATTCAGTTTGGGTTGAGCGATGTTTATAGTTTTTAAAGGTTATTATGTGTGGTGCGTCTGCATGTGCGTGTGAGTGTGCGTGTTGTGCTCGCGCGCGTGTGTGTGGTAAGGATAGGTTTTCAATAGGAATTAGCATGTCTTTAAAGTTAAGTTATTAGTTTTAAATTTTACATTTGAGGAATGGGCAGCTAGACTGTAAACAAGTTTGTAGAAGATTAAAGAAATAATGACTCATTACTGAAGGACATAATTTTTCCTGTTTATGAAACGTGATTTGTTGATATTTGAACTGTGCGACAGGATATATATATATATATATATATATATATATATATATATATATATATATATATATATATATATATATATATATATATATATATATATATATATATATATATATATATATATATATATATCCTGTGGTGGGAAAAGGCCAGATGCTTACCGATTTTCGCCAGAAAAATACCTGAAATCTGGTTGTTAATGGCCGACATGTCCCGATAAACAGTGTTTAAAAGTGTGCAAGGCAAAGAAAGTTGAGAAAACAGATAAATGAAGTGTGTTCCAGACTTTACCAGAGGAGTACATGTAAGATTGAGCATAGTGGTTAAATCTGGGGTATATATTGTGTAGAAGGTGGTGTCGCACGAGCTCTTCTCAGTGGAGGAGGTGTGCGATGTGAGAATTCAGAAGAGCAGTTTCTATTGTAAAGCGATATTTTAGAGAGAGTGACGCAACAATTCGAAGGGAGGAAAGAGACTGGAGAGAGTTAGTAAGAGCAATAGAGTTTATAAGACGAAAACCCTAGACTCCATTTTTTCGAAAAGAGTGGAACCACACCATTCAGGAGTACTCCATACATGGGTGAACAACACTGGAGTGCCGAAAAAAAAATTCACGAAGGGGCCTCAGAACACTGAACCTCTTAGAGACTTGTTTAAAAGAGAATTAATATGATCTTTACAAGAAAGATCACGAGAAAAAGAAACACAGAGAATATTGATGGCAGATGATGGTTTGAATCGTGTGTTTTCGAAGATGTCATAGGTATGTGAAAGTTTCGAGCATGTTTTCTTTGTCCCAAATTGAAATACAAGAAAGATCATAGGTCAAATGCTTCAAGGCCACCCTTCTTGCGCTAATTAACTACTAATTGGAAGTGCTTCTTTCAAAATGAAAGGAGTAATGAAGAATGTAGTCATCAGCATAGTTAATGAAGTTATATAGAGAAAGTCATTAATGAAAGGTACAAAAAGAGTTGGGAATAGGACAGATCTCTGAGGAACACCACTACTTATAGATTTAAAGGAAGAACTGTGGCAGGGTAAAACAACTGCTATAAAACGTCCAGAAAGGAAATAGAGAGAAGGTTACAGAGAGAAGGATAGATTCCGAAAGAGGGGTGTTTAGAAATCAAAGCTTTGTGCCAGACTCTATGGAACGCTTTCGATATGTAGAGCGCTACATCGAAAGATTCACAGAAACATCAAAGAGCGGAGGACCAAGAGTCAGAAAGAATGGAAAGAAGGTCACCAATAGAGCGTTCTTTACGAAGCCATACTGGCGATCAGAGATAGGATTTGAAGCATTGATATGTTTCCAAATCTTTCTGTTAAGGATAGGTTCTGAAACTTTAGAAAGAACGGAGGTTTAAGAAATAGGACGATAGTTAGAGGGTTGAGAGGAATCCCCTTCTTGGGCACAGGCTGAATGAGCACACGTTTCCAGCAAGAAGGGAAGTTCGAAGTAGAGAGACAGAGATGAAAAAGTTTATGAAAGTTGGGTGCAAACTCAGAAGCACAAGTTTTGAAAACCATAGGAGGAGTGCCATCAGAACCAGGCGCCTTCTTAGTGTCAATATCAGAGGGGGCAGAAATGATGTCTTTAGGGGAAATTGCAATATTAGGCATAAATGAGTTGGAGGAGGAAGAATAGCTTCGAAATCGTCTAAGGTAGAGTTAGAGGGAAAAGTTTGAGCTGAGAGTTCAGCTTTAGTAGAAGGTAAAATGGCAGTTGTGCCATCAGAAGAGACTAGAGGAGGAAAAAAGGAAGAAGAAAAGAGGAGTGGACATTTTTTGAAAATGCCAGGAAGGGGGAGAGGAAGGGGAACCAGAAAGATTATTGCGATTATTGAGACAAGAGTTTTTGGTGTCACGATTCCGGAATGAAATATGTTAAATAAGTTTCTGGGATTTGAAGACGACGGCAATACATGAAAACAGAATCTTTACGGCGCATAGAACGAGAAAAGTAAAGTTAAACCAAGACTTGATAGGTTTGGTTGAAGGGAAAGAGTATGGAATGTACGCTAAAGTAGACCGTGCACCAGGGAAAGCCCTACGCGAGTTCTTGGCGACACCATCCCCATCATCAGAGACCGCCAGCTCCCAAGTGAATAAAGGTGGATGAGGGGCATTCTTTGGATGCCCTCTAAGTATCACAGAGGCAGCTTTGTGTTTCGCCATTTTTGATTTGTTGAAAAAGATTATGTATAAGTAAATTTGTGAGAACATGGATAAAAATGGAGTGGAAAGATAATGGAAGCATAGACACTCTAATATGAAACGAGAATACACTAGAAATCCTATGAGAAGGTGTAACGCGTTAAGGAACGAACCAAAGGCTAAAGGAGTAAAACGAAATGGTCTAGCCTTCTCTACCATCCTGCAGGTTATGCCCTGTAGGGGATAGTTGCATCGCTTCGGACGGTGCTATGTCCTCCCCCTTCATTATATATATATATTATATATATATATATATATATATATATATATATATATATATATATATATATATATATATATATATATATATATTATATATATATATATATATATATATATATATGAGAATAATAAGTCCAAATAATTGAGCTAAATTGTACTAATTGTAAAAAGATACAATTCTTGTGAAATTTGTGACTTGACAATAAAAACATTCGTTACAACATTATGACATGATAAATAAAATACATTAAGTCAATATAAATCTTCCTTTTTTTTAAATTTTAAATCGATTTCAGATATATATATATATATATATATATATATATATATATATATATATATATATATATATATATATATATATATATATAATATATATATTATTTTTTTTTATATATTATATATATATATATAATATATATTGTATATATATGCGTATATATGTTTATCTGTGTGTGTGGTGTGTGTGTTGCGTGTGTGTGTTTGTGTGTTGTGTGTGTGTGTGTGTGTGTGTATATGTGTGTATGGGACAAAGAACATCATTCAAAATCACAAAGAGGAAGAGGCTTTTAAAACGTAAAAATTTTAAGTAAATATATTTTTCTTCTATGGGAAAAATACTAATGACTATTTTCTTTCAACAGTTTATATATATATATATATATATATATATATATATATATATATATATATATATATATATATATATATATATATATATATATATATATATATATATATTTTATGTCTCCTCTGGTGGGCAAAGGCCGGAGGCCTACCAAATTCCACCAGAGTTGGGGAACATTCAGGATCTGGTCGCTAATGGCCAACGTGACCCGAATACATGGCGTTTAAAAGTGTGCAAGTCAAAGGAAGTTTGGAAAACAGATAAAGGTAGTGTGTTCCAGACTTTACCAGTAGAGTACATGTAAGAGTGAGCATAGCGGTTAAGTCTGGGGTCGGAGAGTTGGACAGAGAAAGGATGAGACTGTGTAGAAAGTCGTGTCGCACGAGCCCTTCTCAATGGAGGAGGTATGCGACGTGAGAGTTCAGAAGAGCAATGTCCGTTATAATAGCGACAGTATAGAGAAAGTTATGCAACAATTCGAAGGGAACAAAGAGATTGGAGAGAGTTAGTAAGAGCAGGAGAATTGATAAGACGAAAAGCCCTAGACTCCACCTTTTCGAGAATAGCTGTGTGTGTGGAACCACCCCAGATGTGAGCCATACTCCATACAAGGGGCTACCAACACCCCTATACAGAGCAAGCAACTGAGGTTGCGCAAAAAAACATGAAGGCGCCTCAGAACACCCAATCTCTTAGAAATTTGTTTAGAGAGAGAAATAATGGGATCTTTCCAAGAAAGATCACGAGAAAAAGAAACACCTAGAATACTGAGTACAGATGAAGGTTTGAGTTGAGTGTTTTCGAAGAAGATATCATAGTTGTGTGGAAGATTGTGTTGAGTAGAAAGATGGAGGAATTGAGTTTTTGAGGCATTGAAAACAACCATGTTTTCTCTGCCCCAATTTGAAATACGTGAAAGACCAGAGGTCAGTTGCTCCAAGGCCATCCCTCTTGAATCTATCAACTGCTGTTGGGAGGGACGTCTTTCAAATTGAAAGGAGTAATGAAGGGTGGAGTCATCGGCATAGGAGTGTAAAGGACGGTGGAGAAGGTCATTGATGAAAATTAGAAAAAGAGTTGGAGATAGGACAGATATTTGAGGAACACCACTATTTATAGATTTATAGGAAGAACGGTGGCCGTCGAAAACAGCTGCTATAGAACGACCGGAAAGGAAATTAGAGAGAAGGTCACAGAGAGAAGGATAGATTCCGAAAGAGGGAAGTTTGGAAATCACAGCTTTGTGCCAGACTCTATCGAAAGCTTTCTATATGTCTAGCGCCACAGTGAAAGATTCTCCGAAACCCCGAAGAGCGGAGGACCAAGAGTCAGAAAGTAGGGAAAAAAGATCACCAGTAGAACGTTCTTTTCGAAAGCCATAATGGCGATCAGAGATAATATTAGAAGTATTAAGGTGTTTCCAAATTTTCCTGTTAAGGATTGATTCGAAGACTTTAGAAAGAACGGAGGTTAAAGAAATAGGACGATAGTTAGAGGGTTGAGAATGGTTCCCCTTCTTCGGCACAGATTGAATGAGCGCACGTTTCCAGCAAGAAGGGAAGGTCGAGGTAGAAAGGCAAAGACGAAATAGTTAACGAAGGCAGAGTGCAAGCTCGGAAGCACAAGTTTATATATATATATATATATATATATATATATATATATATATATATATATATATATATATATATATATATATATATATATATATATATATATATATATATATATATATATATATATATATATATATATATATATATATATATATATATATATATATATTATATATATATATATATATATATATATATATATATATATATATATATATATATATATATATATATATATATATATATATATATATATATATATATATATATATATATATATATATATATATATATATATATATATATATATATATATATATATATATATATATATATATATATATATATATATATATATATATATATATATATATATATATATATATAATATATATATATATATATATATATATATATATATGAATATATATATATATATATATATATATATATATAGATATATATATAGTATATATATATATATATATATTATATGCGATGATCTCTGCATATACATGTTATCAATGTTGTGATATGTATTAAGATAAAAGGTTTATTACAGCGATCAATACGGAAAGCTTCTCTATTGTGAACCGTAAAATTTGATTAAAATTTATGTTGATCTTTATTGATAAGCGGAAAGAAGACATTTATTTATTTATTTATTTATTTATTTATTTATTTATTTATTTATTTTTTTGTATCAAATGTCAATCCTTCTATTTATATTGACTTCTTTAAGTATGCGATGAAGCTGTCTTTGAGATTCCTAATTTAATTTCCATATTGTGTAAATATATATATATATATATATATATATATATATATATATATATATATATATATATATATATATATATATATATATATATATATATATATATATATATATATATATATATATATATATATATATATATATATATATATATATATATATATATATATATATAATATATATATATATATATAATATATTATATATATATATATATATATATATATATATATATATATATATATATATATATATATCCTATATATATATATATATATATTCCTCCTCTGGTGAACAAAGGTCTTTAATGCTGAGAAAACTTCCAGACCCTAGGTCAATGGAGAAGGTATGCGACGGGAGAGTTCAGAATAGACGTGTCTGTTGTAATAGCAATACTGTTGAGAGAGTGACGCAACAATTAAAAGGGCAGAAAGAGACGGGAGAGAGTTTGTGTTACCTAATGAGATGAAAAGACCAAAATCCCTAGACCCTAATTTTTTCGAGGAGAGCTGTCTGTGTGAAACACCCCCAAATTTGTGAAGTATATTCCATAAAGGGACGAACGACACCTCTATAAAGATCAAGTAAATTTTGAAGAAATCTCCAACATCCAACATCCAATATCCAACATCCAAAATCGAACCTCGAAGCTTTGTTTAGAAAGAGGAATGTAATCTTTCCAAGAAAGATAACATGAAATAGAATCACGAAGAATATTATAGAAGAAGGTTGAGATGTGTGCTTACAAAGAAAATGCTATAGCTGCAAGCGAAAGAGTATATCAAGAAGTAAGATGATAGAGTGAGTTTTTGAGGCATTAAAAATAACATATTTTCTCTGTCCTAAATAAGAAATTCTAGGAATATCAGATGCTATTTCCTCCAGGACCATTTGAAAGCGTCAGTTAATTGTTCTTGGGTGAAATGTTTCAAAACGAAAGCAGTAAAGGAGGGTGGACTCGTCAGCTAGGCTTTAAGAGGAGATGACATAACATGGTGATGGTCATTTATGAAAAGCAGAAAAAGACCTGGGAATAGAATAGATACCTGAGAAACATCACTGTTAATAGATTTAAAAGATGAACGGTGGACGTCTACAACAGCAGCTATAGAACGACCGGAAAGGAAACCAGTTAGAAGACACATAGAAAAGAATACAGAAAAAGGGGAGTTTAAAAATCAAAGCCTTGTGTTAAACTTTACTAAAGTGTTTCAATATGCCCAGCGAAACAGAAAGAAATTCACCAAAATGCCGAAGACATGAGAACCAAGAAGCAGAAGAACATTCCCTACCAAAACTCACTAAGGTTAGACAATATATATTATATAATATATATATATATATATATATATATATATATATATATATATATATATATATATATATATATATATATATATATATATATATATATATATATATATATATATATATATATATATATATATATATATATATATATATATATATATATATATTATATATATATATATATATATATATATATATATATATATATATATATATATATATATATATATATATATATATATATATATATATATATATATATATATATATATATATATATATATATATATATATATATTATATATATATATATATATATATATATATATATATATATATATATATTTATTTTTATATTTTTATTTTTTTTTATATATTATTATATATATATATATATATATATATATATATATATATATATATATATATATATATATATATATATATATATATATATATATATATATATATATATATATATATAATATATATATATATATATATATATGCAAAAATTTTGTCTTTTTATTTATTTATTTATTTATTTAATTTATTTACTTAATTTATTTATTTATTATGAGATGAAATTTAATTGAAAATTATACACATTAAAAGATGAAAAGTTTCCTTAATCAACTTTATTAAAATTTACTGCATAACATTAATATATCTAGACTAATGCAAAAAAAAAAAAAAAAAAAATAATAATAATAATAAAAAAAAAAAATAATAAATAATATAATAATATAATAATAATAATAGTAATAAAAATTAAACAAAAATAAAAAAAGAGACGAAAATTTTTTTTATTGGATACAGGGTGGTCCAAAAGAATGTTAGAGAGTCACACGAGTCTTAATTCAGGTAACACAATACTTAATTAACATAATTATAAAAATATTATAACAATTTACACCAAAATTTATTTTTTAATTTAATACTATAATAATAAATTTTAATTTTTATTTATTATTATGAGTAAATTTTTTTTTTGTGGAATTAAAGTATGACTTTCACTCATTTAATAATAATAATAATAATAATAATAATAATAATAATAATAATAATAATAATAATAATAATAATAAAAATAATAATAATAATAATAATAATAATAATAATAATAATAATAATAATAATAATATAATAATAAATAATAATAATAATAATAATAATAATAATAATAATAATAATAATAATAATAATAATAATAATAATAATAATAATAATAATAATAATAATAATAATAATAATAATAATAATAATAATAATAATAATAATAATAATAATAAATAATAATAATAATAATAATAATAATAATAATAATAATAATAATAATAATAATAATAATAATAATAATAATAATAATAATAATAATAAATAATAATAATAATAATAATAATAATAATAATAATAATAATAAATAATAATAATAATAATAATAAAGATATCATTTTTATTGATGTTTTAGTATTTCTTGGCGAGCGTAAAGTAAATGGACGTTATCACACTTGAATAACAATTAACTTGCCTATTTCATAATATTATATATATATATATATATATATATATATATATATATATATATATATATATATATATATATATATATATATATATATATATATATATATATATATATATATATATATATATATATATAGATATATAATATATATATATATATATATATATATATATATATTATATATATATATATATATATATATATATATCAAAATTCTTCAAGGATTTCAAAAATGTTATCCTTTTTAATGTACATTAAGTAGTATTTGTAATATTTGTGTGGACTAAAGTGCAGTCTGGCAGTTATTATATATATTAGTATATATAGTAGTATATTTTATATATTACTATATATATATATATATATATATATATATATATATGTATGTATATATATCTATATATGATAATGATTATTATGAGTGAGCGTATATGTGCTGGTTATGTATTGGCTCTATTGATAATAATTATTCAATGACAAATTCCAAAAATTAAAGTAGATCTTAAATCAACAAAAACCTTAGCTAAAGTATTAAGACCTGTTTGGGTGTTAAGTTTGAGTGTATCGAAGAAACAGACAAATAATTATAATTATTCTTTGTCAAATAGCAGGAAAATAGCGATCGAGAAGTAATCGCAAGGAATTCTTTGTCTCCAATATTAGAAGGACATTAAAATAGCGAATGAACTAAAAATTATTTGTTTTGCGACTTTAAAATTGAAAACGAACAAAAGGTATTTGTTTTGCGTCTTATTATTTGGAATTTTGCTACTTTTTTAGGAATAATCTTATATTACGATTTTCGCTGCATATATATATTATGTTAGATTTGAGCTACAAACTTTTTAAAATTATGTAAAAATATTTATTGATAATAAAATCAAAGCCGTAAGAAACTGTATCTGTTGGTTACTAATATATATATATATATATATATATATATATATATATATATATATATATATATATATATATATATATATATATATATATATTATATATATATATATATATATATATATATATATATATGCAATTTCAAGTCTACTGTTGGGGATTCGAACCCTAACTTCTAAGCTGGTAAGACAGAATGTTACCTCTCTACCACGACAGTAGTAAAAGGAATCGCATTGAGAAAACTCATGAGCACCCGCCATGATGATTAGCTCAAAGGACCTCCCTTCCCCGACTGGGCTCGGATAAAGGGTAACAGGTCAGTTACTATCCCCTTCAGCCACAAACATTATATGTAAGTAATAAAACCACATATACCGTGCAGTGAAATTTTACAATTTCAAGTCTTCTATTGGAGATTCGAACCCTGAACTCTAAGTTGATAAGACAGAGTGCTACCTCTGTACCACGACAGTGCAAAAAGAAATCACATTGATGATGACTAACTCAAAGAACCTCCCTTCAGCTGCGCTCAGATACAGGGAAACAGAGGGTTCGATAAGATAAGGGTTCGAATCCCCAAAAGCAGACTTAAAATTGTAAAATTTCACTCAACGGTTTATGTGGCTTAGTAACTTACGTATAATGTCTGTGGTTGAAGGGGATAGTGTTGCCCTGTATCCCGAGCATAGTAAAGGAGAGGGGGAGTCTTTGAGTTAGTCATTATTGTGGATTTTCAAGAGCTTTCTCAATGCGATTCCTTCCTGTACAGTCGTAGTACAGAAGAAACACTCAGTCTTACCAGCTTAGAGGTCAAGGTTCGAATCCCCAATAGCAGGCTTGAAATTATCAAATTTCATTCCACGGTTTATGTGTTTTTTTATTTTTTTTATTATATATATTATATATATATATATATATATATATATATATATATATATATATATATATATATATATATATATATATATATAATATATATATATATATATATATATATATATATATAATGAAAACATTACTTTTGTCTCGTAATTAATTTTAATTATAAAGTGTGTGTGATATTTTGCACTTTCGTAGGATGTATTTATTATTATTGTATATGGCAATATATACTTAGCGTGAATAACTTAAGTTTGAACTCTTAAGAAAATGAAATGTAAACATAACCATATATTCACACAGACAAATAAACATACGCACAAAATACATGGATATATGAGTGGGCGTACTGTGGGAAATATTTTGAGGTGGAGAGGTAGGGAGGTGGGGAAGTATAGAGGTAGGGAGGGGGAGTGGTGAAGATTGATTGGAAGTTGATGGGGAGTATGTTTTGAAAATAAAAGTCAAGACCATTATATATATATATATATATATATATATATATATATATATATATATATATATATATATATATATATATATATATATATATATATATATATATATATATATATATATATATATATATATATATATATATGTATATATATATATATATATATATATATATATATATATATATATATATATATATATATATATATATATATATATATATATATATATATATATATATATATATATATATATATATATATATATATATATATATATATATATAATATATATATATATATATATATATATATATATATATATATATATATATATATATATATATATATATATATATATATATATATATATATATATATATATATATATATATATATATATATATATATATATATATATATATATATATATATATATATATATATATATATATATATATATATATATATATATATATATATATATATATATATATATGTATATATATATATATATATATATATATATATATATATATATATATATATATATATATATATATATATATATATATATATATATATATATATATATATATATATATATATATATATATATATATATATATATATATATATATATATATATATATATATAGTATATATATATATATATATATATATATATATATATATATATATATATATATATATATATATATATATATATTATATATTATATATATATAAATATATATATATATATATATATATATATATATATATTATATATATATATATATATATATATATTATATATATATATATATATATATATATATATATATATATATATATATATAATATATATATATATATATATATATATATATATATATATATATATATATATATATATATATATATAATAAAAAATTCGTCAAAGTTAAACGATTTCATAAACATAACAGTCTATTACTTTAAAAGTTTGCATCTAACTTTGAAATATCGTAAAAAATATGACAGATAAATATGGTTTAGGATTTGAAATCGGGCATTTAGGGAGGTAGTATTCATTATATATATATATATATATATATATATATATATATATATATATATATATATATATATATATATATATATATATATATATATATATATATATATATATATATATATATATATATATATATATATATATATATATATATATATATATATATATATATATATTATATATATATATATATATATATATATATATATATATATATATATATAT
>SEYY01024972.1:55000-60000 GCA_009176605.1 Armadillidium nasatum
TAAAAGTAGCAAAATCGCTATTTTCCTCTTTACATTATTTATCAAAGCAACAAAATCGCAACTTTCCTCTTTGCATTATTAAAAGTAGTAAAATCGCAATTTTCCTCTTTACATTGTAATAGTAGCAAAATCGCAAATTTCCTCTTTACATTATAAAAGCAGTAGAATCGCAAATGGAATTTTGCGAGCTCGTTTTAATTACTCATTTTCAGTTTCAAAAGTTCCCGTTAATGGATAACACTGAAAGAGAGATTGAAAAACACGGTGAGAAGAACTCTCTGAAGAGGAGATGAAAAACACGATGTCAAAAGCTCGGCAGGAAAGGGACAACCGAAGCTATTGGAAGACAGAGGGACAATTATCTCACATTTGCGATTTTTTAATGCTTCAATAAAAAAATTCCTGATTCATGACGAAATAATAATAATAAAAATAAAATAATAATAATAATAATAATAATAATAATAATAATAATAATAATAATAATAATAATAATAATAATAATAATAATAATAATAATAATAATAATAATAATAATAATAATAATAATAAAAATAATAAATAATAATAATAATAATAATCAATTTAAAAAAAATAATAAAAAAAATAAAATAATAAAATAATAATAATAATAATAATAATAATAAATAATAATAATAATAATAATAATAATAATAATAATAAAATAACAAAAAAAAAAAAAAATTTTTTTTTTTTTATTTTTTTATTTTTTAAAACTTTTTTTTTTTTTTTTTTTTTTTTTTTTTTTTTTTTTAACCAATTTTGTAATCACTTTATGTTTACAATGTGGTTATACATATTTAATTTCATGTTTATTCATGTTCACAATGAGCGTGTGACATACTTTTATTATACTTAGGTGAAAATTACATATTTTAAGTTTTTTTTTTAAAAAAATTACTGAATTGGCTTCCAGAAATATTAGAATATATATTATTATTATTATTATTATTATTATTATTATTATTATTATTATTATTATTATTATTATGATTATTTTCATTATCATCATTATTATTATTATTGTTATTAGTGTTAGTAGAAATAGTAGAGGTTGTAGTAGTAGGAGTAGTAGCCGAGATATTTGTAGTAGTAGTATTAGATTTGGAACTTAAGTTTTGTTATTATTATTATTATTATTATTATTATTATTTATTATTATTATTATTATTATAAAGGTTAATGATAGTAGAAATAGTAGAGGTAGTAGAGGTAGTAGTAGTAGCAGCAGTGATATTTGTAATAGTAATGGTAGCAGTATTTGTAGAATTAATAGTAGTAGTAGTAGTAGTAGTAGTAGTAGTTTTGGTTTCAGAAGCATTCAACCTTAGACGAAAGCATAAATTGAGCGTTGGACAACAAACTTTATTTGTTTTGATGAAAAATTTCGTAAATATAATTTTGACGATTTGCAAGAATATAAATTCTATTTTTAAATTAGTTTCACAACTCATTCTGTAAATGACTCTTCTTCACGTACGAAAATATCTTATAATATCTTTGGAACCTATTCTGTTATTTTAGATTCTCTCTCTCTCTCTCTCTCTCTCTCTCTCTCTCTCTCTCTCTCTCTCTCTCTCTCTCATGCACATAAATACACACTCGCACACGAGCTCGTACGCGTACACACACATACAGAATGTCAACTTCTGCTGCTCTTTCACTCGTTCTTTTGTTCTCTCTTGACATACGACTGTATATCTCAATTACTTCTACTTCATAATCACAAGTTGTTTTTCAGCCTCTTTCATCTTTCTTTCTTTATCTATCTATCTATCTATCTATCTATCTATCTATCTATTATATATATATATTTATATATATATATATATTATAATATATATATATATATATATATATATATATATATATATATATATATATATATATATCACTCTGTCTCTATCTATTATCTATCTATCTATCTATCTATCCCTCTCTCTCTCTCTTTCTCTCTCTCTCCCTTTCTCTCTCTCTCTCTCTTACTTTGTAGACGTTACTGAACTTTAACTTTAGTTTACTGCCAACCTCTTTTTTTTTTTAATCAGTTTTTTTTCTAGTTTATTGTATATTTTCAAATTTTCATTTGTTATTTTGCTAATCTGTTTTAATCTCTCTCTCTCTCTCTCTCTCTCTCTCTCTCTCTCTCTCTCTTCTCTCTCTCTCTCTCTCTATATCTCTCTCTCTCTCTCTCTCTCTCTCTCTCTCTCTCTCTCTCTCTCTCTCTCTTGCTGAACACGCGCCATTATTTATGCTAGCCTGAAGGCAACATGCATTGCTGATTCTTTTTAAAATATATTAAAAATCCATTCTCAGGACTTTTAAAAATACAAAGAAATTTTTTATTATTTTTTTTATTAAAAAGCTAAGACTAATTATATATATATATATAATATATATATATATATATATATATATATATATATATATATATATATATATATATATATATATATATATATATATATATATATATTAGGGGGGTTTATTTTCGTAACATACGAATGTAATCTTAGAGAATATGATCTAAACATTTCTGACTCCCCAATATATATTATTATTATTATTATTATTATTATTATTATTATTATTATTATTATTATTATTATTATTATTATTATTATTATTATTAATGTCAGAGGAGTATTCACTTTGTTAGAGGGAATGAATAGTCTAATACTGCATGTTGGTTTTAAACTCTACCCTTCTTACTGTGCTCTCTAGAAAAACGAACTGAAAAAATTAAGGTACGGATTGCTAGGCCTGTCACCCTTTTTAATACATACACTGTACATAAATGGCTCAGAGGTTTTTTTTTTTTTTTTTTTTTTTTTTTTTTTTAAAGTGATTTGAACACTAAAAATATAAATTATTTAATTATTTATTTAGATTGCGTAGTTATATAAGTTTTTTAACTCATAGTCTTCTGAGAACTATCATTGTCTAACCTACTCTTTTCCTTAAACCAAACCAAACGTAACCTAACCTAAGCTAATATTACTTAATTACTTAACACTTTTCAAACTTAATTTACAGTGATAAAATGTTTTATTATTCTTGTGTTTTTTCTTTTTTTTCAAGTTGTTTTCTATATTTTGAAGGTTATTTGCTGTTCGAATTATATATATAATATATATATATATATATATATATATATATATATATATATATATATATATATATATATATATATATATATATATATATATATATAATATATATATATATATATATATATATATATATATATATATATATATATATATTTAAGATGATTAACAGTTAACAAAAAGTTAAATATTGACCCAAACTTTTTTAATTACTACATTTCATTAAATATAATAATGACCTCCGCTTTCAAATGTTAAGAGGACGAGAATTTTTATCATATTTGATTAACCACAGTACAAAGATCTCATAGTGGCTAAATCGTCCTGTTGTTATTTTAAGAATTTCTCATTTACAAAATTGCGGACGATGTACGCTCAATGTGGTCGGTCGGGGGACAGATTATTGGATAAGGATTTTGTGTTAACTTACAAACAATCTAGTTAAGGATAGACTAAGGTGACCATTTTTTTCTTACCAAAAATCGGGACGCTTCTGAACATTACCCCCCCCCCCTCCAAATACCCTGCTCGTAAGGATGATTTTTAATATTAGGAAGAAATACGATTGTTGTTTTCAAAAACAAGTCATATGGTTTGCTATCTAATTTAAACAAAAGTTGGATAAAATACCATTATCCGTCCCAATTTACCCTCTAAAAAAATCGGGACACAGCTTTAAAAATCAGGACGGATGGTCACCTTAGAATAGACACAACTTTTCAGCATGTCACGGTCTTTGTTGGCTTTCAGTTTGGTTCATAGAAGAAATGGCTGGATTACTCTATCATATGATATCTCGCTCTCGTACACTAACTTCACCAACCAACTTGTAGGTTCCCCAACCAACTGGTGTTTTCTGAACTTTAGTATCTAACATTTTGTTTGTATCATTTAAAATGCTGATTAATCAGAAAATTGTATTGTCTTAGGAAAATTATTATCAAACTAACCGCAAACTCCTTATGGATACCACTTGCATCTTTTGTGATTCTTGATGGATTTTTGAAGCCTGGAAAGACTCTTCTAAAAATTTCCTTAGTATTTTATGGACATTTTTGTAAGGTGTCCTTAGCTAACCTCTTGCTGTTCATTTTAACTTCCTAAGGAATGTCAATCATACAAGTTCATTAGTTTCATATTACGCTTCAGCAGGTTCTCTCCTTTCTTACGCAAAGTTCTTCCATTTACAATAAACCTTTCTACCAGTCTTGCAATGGATTTTATTCAATCGAGTTCTCAATTAATGACGTTTTGTTTCAATTGGTCAATCAGCACACTCTGCCTCCTTTCCTGAGAATTGTTAGTGACGGAACGAAAATAAAATGATTTTTTTTTGTTGATTACTAGGCAGAGTTGCATAATTATAAGACGCAATCAACCAATAATTTTATTTAGAAAGTGTTTTTCTCATAAAACCAGGACGAAGCTTTTATGATTAACAGTAAAAATGTCCTTCATTTTGAAAATTCCAATGAATTTTTATGTAAACCCAATAATATATATATATATATATATATATATATATATATATATATATATATATATATATATATATATATATATATATATATATATATATATATATATATATATATGTGTGTGTGTGTGTGTGTGTGTGTGTGTGTGTGTGTGTGTGTATACGTTTTTTAAATGACTAATCCTCTTATAGATGATTAGTACCATTGTATTGTTCCTCACTAAAAGTTTTACTTCCCAGAACGTTCAAAACAAAATAATTTAAAAAATTAAAAAGGGGAAAAAAAAGAAGAAAAAAAAAGAAAAACATAAATTATGAGGTCTTGAAACCTAACTTTAACTATTAAGATCTGTGAACCTCTTTTTGGCAACTTTAATCTTGAACCTTTTTCA
>SEYY01024972.1:70000-72500 GCA_009176605.1 Armadillidium nasatum
CACACTGCCGTTAAGCCACGGGTATGTTTAGTATATCTACATTTTTTGACATTCATTCTTTCATCATTCCCCGTTATTAATAAAACTTCAATTAAAACTGTGAACGTTTAAAGCAAACTTTTTTTTTTATTTTTTTTATTTTTTTATTTTTTTATTTTTTTTATTTTTTTTATTTTTTTATTTTTTTTGATCGATCAAGCTCTCTTTTTAAGGTAAACTTAAACCAAGAGACTTCGTCCAAATTTGGTAGACAAAATTGGCTTGCAAAGAATTGGACTCTTCCCTTTTCTTATTCGTATATATTGAAACATTTCGGACACGGCTGGGGTTCGATTGACGAACAACGAAATAAAAAATCAATATTGCCCCCAATGTACCACAGAAAGGTTAAATAGATGCATAATTTTATATTTCTTTTCATTAATTTTAATTATTTTAATTAATAAAATATTCCAATTAATATTAAAAAAGAAAGGCAGAAAATTTGACGATACAATAATCGTAATATATATATATATATATATATATATATATATATATATATATATATATATATATATATATATATATATATATATATATATATATATATATATATATATATATATATATATATATATATATATATATATATATATATATATATATATATATATATATATATATATATATATATATATATATATATATATATATATATATATATATATATATATATATATATATATATATATATATATATATATATATATATATATATATTATATATATATATATATATATATATATATATATATATATATATATATATATATATATATATATATATATATATATATATATATATATATATATATATATATATATATATATATATATATATATATATATATATATATATATTTTATGTCTCCTCCGGTGGGCAAAGGCCAGAGGCCTACCAAATTCCACCGGAGTTGGGAAAGGTCTATAATCATGGTCGATGGTGGCCGACGTGTCCAGATACACGGCGTTTGAAAGTGTGCAAGTCAAAGGAAGTTGGGAAAACAGATGAAGGGAGTGTGTTCCAGACTTTACCAGTAGAGTACATGTAAGATTGAGCATAGCGGTTAAGTCTGGGGTCAGAGAGTTGGACAGAGAAAGGATGAGACTGTGTAGAAAGTCGAGTCGCACGAGCCCTTCTCAATGGAGGAGGTATGCGACGAGAGAGTTCAGAAGAGCAGTGTCCATTGTAATAGCGATAGTAAAGAGAGAGTGACGCAACAATTCGACGGGCAGAAAGAGATTGAAGAGAGTTAGTAAGAGCAGGAGAGTTGATGAGACGAAATGCCCTAGACTCCACCTTCTCTAAGAGAGCTGTATGTGTGGAACCACCCCAGATGTGTGAAGCATACTCCATACAGGGGCGAACAACACCCCTATACAGAGCAAGCAACTGGGGTGGCGTGAAGTAATTCTGAAGGCGCCTCAGAACACCCAACCTCTTAGAAGCTTGTTTAGAAAGAGAAGTAATGTGATCTTTCCAAGAAAGATCACGAGAAAAAGAAACACCAAGAATATTAAGGACAGATGAAGGTTGAGTTGTGTTTTCGAAGAAGATATCATAGTTGTGTGGAAGATTGTGTCGAGTGGAGAGATGGAGGAATTGAGTTTTTGAGGCATTGAAAACAACCATGTTTTCTCTGCCCCAATTTGAAATACGAGAAAGATCAGAGGTTAGTTGCTCCAAGGCTACCCTTCCTTGAGTCTATCAACTGCTGTTGGGTGGGACGTTTTTCAAAATGGAAGGAATAATGAAGGGTGGAGTCATCAGCATAGGAGTGGATAGGAGATGAAGTATAGAGAGAAGGTCATTAATGAAAAGTAGAAAAAGTGTTGGGATAGGACAGAACCCTGAGGAACACCACTATTAATAGATTTAAAGGATGAACGGTGGCCGTCTACAACAGCTGCTATAGAACGACCGGAAAGGAAATTAGAGAGAAGATCACAGAGAGAAGGATAGATTCCGAAAGAGGGAAGTTTTAGAAATCAAAGCTTTGTGCCAGACTCTATCGAAAGCTTTCGATATGTCCAGCGCCACAGCAAAAGATTCACCGAAATGCCGAAGAGCGGAGGACCAAGAGTCAGAGAGAAGGGAAAGAAGATCACCAGTAGAGCGTTTCTTACGAAAGCCATACTGGCGATCAGAGATAAGATTAGAAGAATTGAGATGTTTCCAAATCTTCCTGTTAAGGATAGATTCGAAAACTTTAGAGAAGAACGGAGGTCAAAGAAATAGGACGATAGTTAGAGGGTTGAGAGGGGTCCCCCTTCTTCGGCACAGGCTGAATGAGCGCACGTTTCCAGCAAGAAGGGAAGGTTGAAGTAGAAAGACAAAGACGAAATAGTTTACCGAAGGCAGGGTGCAAGCTCGGAAGCACAAGTTTTGAGAACCACAGGAGGAATACCATCAGGACCGTACGCCTTCTTAGTATTAAGCTCAGAGAGAGCAGAAATG
>SEYY01024972.1:77500-80000 GCA_009176605.1 Armadillidium nasatum
AGAGTCTACGTTTTTTTTTGTCCTTTCAATCCTTCTACTCTCATTATTTCTCTCCAATCTCTTTCTGCCCGTCGAGTTCTTGCGTCCTTTTCTTTATATATCGCTGTTACAAAGGACACTACTTTTCGGAACTCACCCGTCGCATACCTCCTCCATGGAGAAGGGCTCGTGACACACGCTTTTCTACACAGTTTCATCTTTTCTCTGACCTCAAACTTAACCGCTATGCTCAATCTTTTATGTACTCTACTGGTAAAGTCTGGAACACTCGTTTTTTCCTTTATCAGGACATGTCGGCTTTTAACTGGACTGTGTTTTTGAAATTCTCCGGCTTTTAACTGGACTGTGTTTTTGAAATTCCCCGGCTTTTAACTGGTCTGTGTTTTTGAAATTCCCCAACTCTTGTGGAAATTCGTAGTACTCTGACCTTTGCTCACCAGAGGATATATATATATATATATATATATATATATATATATATATATATATATATTATATATATATATATATATATATATATATATATATATATATATATATATATATTCCCACTGACACTGACCTTAATAGTAACGGGAAAAAAATTTACAGATATATGCAACAATATTTCAATAAAACAGTATTTTATTGCTATGTCTTCTTTACTTTTATTTTTTAACAAATGGATTGTCTGCAACAACTGCATTCTCAAACTGTAAATGTGAAATAAGATAATTGATTACTCTTCCCAGAATGGGTCTAAAACCATGGGAAGATTTCCTAACCTAACCTAAACGAACCTAACCTAACCTAACCTAACTTATTACAAAATCATTCAAAGAAAATAGCTTTCTAGTAGAAATCTTTAAAGTATATAAAAGGAATTACTATCGATGGATGGAAAACAGTTTTCATATTTGTGGACAGTAAGACTTAGAATTATATAAACAATAGTATTCAGATGTTTTAAAATACTAAATATCTTAAGTTTTAACTTCGAGGATGTAATAATATCGCACGATATCAAAAATAGAGATTTTTCTAATAACAATTCTTTAAATGATTTAATCATGAACGAAAATCGTGTTATACAGCATGATCATTTGTCTTTTAACGCTGAAAAGATAAAAGAAATATAAAATTTATGGTCGGTCACATCACGACTTAAAAGCGTCCTTATTTTAAAACTCTTTCTTATTCTAAGAAAACCGATAACTTAAATCGTTATAAAAATCAATGAAATATCGTTTTTAATTCTGCTTTGTAAGACATTTCAGACGATAACTGTTGATAAAATTCTTGATACTAAATGTAATATTTTAAAAATAAGATGAAAATCTTCAAAATACCATTATTTTCACTACCACACAAAAGATTATTCTTAAGATTTAGTGAATTTATTTTCAATTTTACATTAATTCTCCAAAATTATAAAAATAATACATAAAAAAATGTAATTCAATAAAAAAAGTATTAATTAAATTTTATACAAATTTTTTACGTAAATAAAGATTATTCTTAAGATTTAGTGAATTTATTTTCAATTTTACATTAGTTCTCCAAAATTATAAAAATAATAAATAAAAAAATGTAATTCAATAAAAAAAGCATTAATTAAATTTTATACAAATTTTTTACGTAAATAAAGATTATTCTTAAGATTTAGTGAATTTATTTTCAATTTTACGTTAATTCTCCAAAATTATAAAAAATAATAAATAAAAAAATATAATTCAATAAAAAAAGAATTAATTAAATTTTATGCAAATTTTTTACGTAAATGAAAACCTTTTAAAGCAGAAAGGAATTCGAATGAAAACCAAAATCAGGTTATAAATACGAGTAGAACAAAAATTTACGGAAAATGTAAAATGAAACATTAGAATAAGCAGTGATAAGCAGAGACTAAAGTCCGATTCTCTACTCAGTACTTTTAAATAGCTTTAATAACAAAAGATAAAAAACAAAAAGCCTCTACTATATATATATATATATATATATATATATATATATATATATATATATATATATATATATATATATATATATATATATATATATATATATATATATATATATATATATATATATATATATATATATATATATATATATATATATATATATATATATATATATATAATATATATATATAATATAAATATATAATATAATATATATATGTGTGGTGAAAAAAAAAAAAAAAAAAAAAAAAAAAAAAAAATTCAAATATTAAATGCCGACGTGTTCTAATACTTGACATTTAAACGTATTACGAAAGGTAACCAGGAAACCAAGGGAAGAAATAACGATCCAGACTTTACTAGTAGTCATAGTACTTGTAGTAGTAATTCTAATAATTAAATTTTTTGAGATTACGAAAGTCAGGAAAAGGGATAAAGCCCTTGGTAAAAGAGCTGGACTGGGAAAGAAATGAACTGCGTAAAAAGATCAATAATTTTTTTGTTACTTCCGATGGAAAGAGATTCGAGATTCATATGAAAGTCTCTTGAAGTGAGAG
>SEYY01024972.1:92500-102500 GCA_009176605.1 Armadillidium nasatum
TTAATTTTTTTTTTTTTTTTTTTTTTTTTTTTTTTCACAAATCAAAGCGGTAATAAAATTTTTTCTTTTCAAACCCTGTAACACAGCCCGAAAGTTTAACTGAAATAATTTTTCTTTTCAGATATTCTAATAGCAGAACACGCAGCAAAATATTGCTTTAAAATTGTATAGGATCACCTCGATTCGAACTTCAAATTAGATCTTTAAAGGAAGTTCTTTTAAATTTGCTTATTTATTTTCTAAATTCAGACTATTTTTGATATATTTTGAAAAAATAATATTTTAGTGATATAAGAAAACATTCTAAATTTTATAATAATTTTATTTTAGTTGCCCAAACTACAACCATAAAAAATGTATTAGTAAAACTTAAAGAAAATCTACGGATTCCCAAAAGTTAGGGTAACATTTTTATTATGTTAAAATTTTTAAAAATAATGAAAAAGTTTTTTAATCCTTGAAAAAAAAAATGATTACTTATCACTAATTATTTCAAATTGTTGAAATATGTTTTATCAACTAAGATTTTCAATATATTTTTCAAATTTTATTTATTAAAAGTAAATAAAGACAAGAAAATACCAAATTGAAGAAATGTTCTTGAGTGAAAACTTTTTAATATCTCAAGTTCTGCACTACTAATTCAAGGACGATTAATTTAAACCTCAGTAAAATCAAATTTTTTTTTTTTTAAGAACATTAGAAATATAGAGACAGTAAGAAGTCACAAGGACCTATCGAGAGTGTTTAACTCGAACATTCCAACTGTATAATGATGTATAATTATATTTTAAAACTTATTTACTGATATATTCAATTTTTTTCCTTCTTTTTTTTTATTAAAAATTCTCATTTCTAAAAATAAGTCATTTGTGATAAAAGATGAAAAAGATCACCTTCAATAAGTTAGCCGACGCACCTAAAACGTTACACGGTGTTTGAAAGTGTGCAAGTCAAAGGAAGTTGAGAAAATATAAAAGAATGTATGCTCCTAACTTTCCCATGAAGTAGAGTTCATCTAAAAGTGAACATAGCTGCTAAGTTTGTGTTAAAGAGTTAATTAAACAGGAAAGACTATTGATAGAAAAGTCTCTTCTGGAAAGGAGGGATCGGAAGATCAGTGTCTGTTGAAATAGTGAAAATAAAAGGAGTGCAATGCAACAGTTCGACTGTTAGAAAAGGAGTTGGAGAGAAAACAACCATGTTTTTTCTGTCTCAACAATTAGAAATGCCAGATAGGTTAAAGATAGCATCTCGTTGAGTGGCCGTCTTGTGTTACAAAATGAAGGGTGCTTTATAAGTGAATAGGGGATGCTGTAACAGAAAGAAAATCATAATTGAATAGTAGAAATAGAATCGAAGATAGGTAAAATCCTGATGAACATCACTACTGAATGATCAAAGGAAGAATAGCGATCATTATGCTTTATAAAATCAACACGGAAAGGAAAGAGAAGGAATCAAAGAGAAGGATAGATGCCAAAAGAGGGAAGTTCGAAAATCAAAGTTTTTTGCCATACTGAAAGCTATCAGTATGTCTATCGTCAATGAGAATGATTCACCGAATTACCGAATATCAGAGTTTGAGTAGAGTATGAGTACAGAAGTAATAGAGTAAAAGATAAAACATAACCCGGTCGAGGAACCACACAAATTACAGGGAGTGAACAAAAAATTCGTCAGTTAGCAACTGTTTGAATAGAAAGATTAGAGGGAAAACAAAAAATGTATGGAAGTAAAAATAATTGAACTTAGAAAGTGGATACACGTGTCATATCATGTCAAAAGCCTTCGATACGTCAAGTGCCACCACACAAGGCTTCCCACAATCTTTAAAAGCAGAGGGTCATATTTTAAAAAGTTTGGAAAATATATCCCCAAATTCAAAGATTTTAGATTAAAGGCAGGAGATATTTGGCTATAGTTAGAGTTCAGAAACACTAACTTATTTGAAACTGACTTAACATTCGCACATTTCCAAAATTTATCAAAAATGTTCTGGTTAAGGCTTGGTTACGAAACACTATGGGAGAGGACAGGTTTAACTGGCTGGCTATGATGAATGTACACAGATAATTTGTGTTTGAAAATTATGATTAATTTATTCAAACAATAATTGATAAATTTGCCATGAACCCAAAAAAATTACATTTTAATAATATCAATTATTTGCAACTGTTCCATATTGTAAATTTTTCATCATTTCACATTGTCTCTGATGTTCTATTGTTTTAATAAAATAATACTTAATTAAATATTAATTAATTCTTTATCCATACAAATGTTTCTAGTTTAATATGTTTACTTCTTTCCCTGTAAGCTGTAGAAAATTTTAAGCTGCTCCCCCTTAGCATGGAAGCTGGCTACGCCCATGGTCATATGGTCATATCACTAAATATTTTTAGCAAAAATTTAATTATTTTCAAACAGTGCAAGAAATTAATTTAAAATATATATAATATATATATATTATATATATATATATATATAATATATATATATATATATATATATATATATATATATATATATATATATATATATATATATATATATATATATATATATATATATATATATATATATATATATATATATATATATATATATATATATATATATTATATATATATATATATATATATATATATATATATATATATATATATATATATATATAAATTATATATATATATATATATATTATAATATATATATAATATTTAATATATTTTCATTTTTAACTTGTTATAAATTAATAATAACAATAAAACAGCAAAAATAATAATATTAATAAAAATAAAATAATAATAAATAATTTCAAATTTCAAATTTCAAAATTCTTTATTCAGAGGTATAAGTACAAGTTATACATTTTTCAGTAGGTCCTTACTCTACTAGATACAATATTTATAAATTAGCTGTACATTACTCTGAAAAGGGGCTTCTAAGGGGAAGCACATTGGTTTCCTTTGAACCCCAAAGTTTAGTTGATAAATATTACATCAAATATAATTAAATATCATTTTATACAAATATGGTGATAAATATAATATATATATATATATATTATATATATATATATATATATATATATATATAATATATTATATATATATATATATATATATATATATATATATATATATATATATATATATATATATATATATATATATATATATATATATATATATATATATATATATATATATATATATATATATATATATATATATATATATATATATATATATATATATATATATATATATATATATATATATATATATATATATATATATATATATATATATATAATATATATATATATATATATATATATATATATATATATATTATATATATATATATATATATATATATATATATTATATATATATATATATATATATAATATATATATATATATATATATATATTATACAGAGATGGGCATCGTTACATGAAATTGGGTAGCGTTACCGTTACTCGTTACTTGAGAGAAAAGGTGTAGCGTTACCGTTACATCGTTACATTTTAAAATCCTTTGAAGCGTTACCGTTACTCGTTACATGTAACGCGTTACTTTTGGTCAGTTTCGGGCTTAATTATTAGTTTACAGTTTTCGTACATGATCATATGTATACATATTTACTGCTGACGATTAAATCATTGGATTAACTACCAGTTTTTAAACTTTTATTCAAAAAGTGCAATTTATATTACTATCATTGACCAAATAATATAAATATAGTTTTTAAAATTGTTATATATATTTTAAGTTTCATTATATAAGTTTAGTGCAATAAATGATATACATTTATGGAATTTAGTGATGCAATATTATCCATATTTGAAATTTTTTATAATTTATTTTTTTAATAAACGTAGAAGATTATCTGAATTGTGCTTCACTTTGAACCCTAGTTAGCCGATCTTCTTTCAACATTGTTTAATTTTATTGGACGGTATGCAAAGTATTAAGAGTAGATATTATTAATATTAATAATGATAATGGAAATAATAAAAAAAATTGACAGTAATAATGTATTGTAAAGTTAGGTATATAATAATAATAATAATAATAATAATAATAATAATAATAATAATAATAATAATAATAATAATAATAATAATAATAATAATAATAATAATAATAATAATAGTAATAATTAAGATCTATTTAAACATAGTTAATCACTTAATAATAAATGATAATAATTTTCAGTAACCATATTGAGCATAAATAATTAAAAAATAAAGACATAAATATATATATTATATATATATATATATATATATTATATATATATATTATATATATATATATATATATATATATATATATATATATATATATATATATATATAATATTTGTTTTTTTTTTGTTTTTGTTTTTTTAACAGAACGCCACCACTCAAGGGCAGAGCCCTTTTCAAGGAGGGGGCACACACACATGCACAAAGCTCATTCAAACACACACACACATACCTAACACACAGCCCTCAGGTGGGCCCAGACGGAAGCCTTGAAGAGTGAAAGATTAAATACAGGAGGAAAAATAAATGATGGTAGAGAGTTCCACAGAATAGAGGTGGCTGGAAAGAAGGAGGTACCACAACGGGCTAGCCTGGGATTTCCTACGTCCACACAAAATTGGTGCGAAAGCAGGGCACCCCTTGTGCAACGAGGACGACGCAACGGTGGAGGAATGCGAGAGGCCAATTCCCTCGAGCACCTGCCATTGTAGTACCTGTAGAAAAGAGATAGCGGCCAACGTCACGTCGCAGAGACAGAGGGTCAAGTGAGTTTGAAAGTAGGGGACAGTTTATTAATCTCTTAGCTTTTGACTCAACCCTATCCAGAAGAGAGGAGGAGCCGGAGCCCCCCAAAATGTGAGAACAGTACTCCATACAAGGACGAATAAGACCCTTATATATTTGGAGTAACTGCTCAGAAGAAAAAAATTCTCGCAACCTGAACAGGACTCCCAGCCTTAGCCATTGTGTAATATGTGGTTTCCAAGACAGTTTGTTGTTTATGTTTAGACCAAGAATGTTAATGTTATTTACAGGTGAGACGGGAGAGCCATCGAAGAGGATAGGAAAGTTAGGAGGTGTTTTTGAGAGGGAGATGTGAAGTTAAGTTTTTAAAGAGTTGAATTTTACAAGGTTGCTATGACCCCACCGGGAAATCCCATCCAGATCGGCAAGAATAGAATCGGAAAGTTGAAGACGAGAAGCAAGTCTAGAAGCAAAAGAGGGAGCAGATTTGAAATGAGTAGAAGAATGCAGAGTTGAATCATCAGCATAAAGAGTGAACAGAGTTAGAAGTGCAGTGGAGAAGATCGTTAATGAAAAGTAAGAATAAGGTTGGAGATAAAACAGAACCCTGAGGAACACCACAGTTGACAGAAAAGGAAGAAGAGGTCGCTCCATCTACAACTGCCGAAATGGAACGATCTGAGAGAAAACTAGACAATAGTAAGCAAAGAGAAGGAGGAAACCCAAAGGAGGGGAGCTTGGAGAGCAGTGACGCATGCCATACCCGGTCGGAAAGCCTTGGATATGTCAAGCGCCACCACACAAGACTCCCCAAAGTCCCTAAGGGCAGAAGACCATAGATCAGTGAGATAGGAAAGTATGTCACCAGTCAACCTCGAGCGTCGAAAGCCATACTGGTGATCAGAAAGAAGAGAATGAGACTCCAAATGATCCAGGAAATGAGAGTTGAGAAGAGTTTCAAAAATTTTAGATAGAACATATATATATATATATATATATATATATATATATATATATATATATTATATATATATATATATATATATATATATATATATATATATATATATATATATATATATATATATATATATAAAAATCTTGAAAAATTAAAATTCGTTTCCATAAAAATAAACAAAAATGTCAACACAGTGGAGTTTCGTGTGTAGGATGTAACGAGTAACGAGTAACGGAAAAACCCGTTATAATTTGTAAAAATGGGGTAGCGTTACCGTTACAGCGTTACATTTTAAAACCCTTTGAAGCGTTACCGTTACTCGTTACATTTGTAACGCCCGTTACGTAACGCCGATACATGTAACGCGTTACTGCCCACCTCTGTATATATATATATATATATATATATATATATATTATATATATATATATATATATATATATATATATATATATATATATATTATATATATATATATATATATATATATCGGGTCATCCCATTCGAAATATAAACAAAGATGAAAGTCAGAACAACAATTACAAAACAAAAACAAAAAAGTAGGTGTAGGCTTATTCTACGTTTCTCAAATAGTTTTGAGGATTGTCTAACTCTCAAAAGCTCTTTTTTATTTCCTTAAAGTAAGCTCTTCTTTTAAATTTATTTATTTGCTTTTAAAATACGTAAATATTTTTGAAAATAATATTTTAGTCATAAAAGTAAACATTGGTAATTTTAAAATAATTTTATTTTAGTTACCCAAACTAAAACCATAAAAAATGGTTTACAAAGTTCTAAAGAAAACTCTTGTATTTCTAAAAGTAAGGGTAACATTTTTATTATGTTAAAATATTTTAAAATTATTAAAAAGTTTTTAATCCTTAAAAAAAATACTTATGGATAACTAATTCTTTCGAATTATTAAAATTTATTTTATCAACTGTCAATATATTTTTCATATGTAATGACAGAAGAAAATACAAAACAGAAGAAATGTTCTTGAATGATACCTTTTAACTATTTCAAGTTCTGCTCTACTAATTTAATAAAGCAAGGACGATTAGTGAAAATGTAAGTAAAATAAACTTGTTTTTTAAGAACATAAGAAATACAGAGGTAGTAAGAAGGTAGAAGTTCCTAATGAAAGTGTTCGAGTCAAACTTTCTAACTTTTAATTGATAATATTTATTACTCGACCAAAATTTGATTTATTTATACATTCAGTACTTTTTTTTTTCTTAAACAGAAATTTTCTTTTTTTCTTCTAAAATAATTATAACGTGAATCTATTTTTAATAATAATAATAATAATAATAATAATAATAATAATAATAATAATAATAATAATAATAATAATAATAATAATAATTTTAATATTATATTTATTCAAACTGTTACATGTTTGAAAACTTGCAAGCCAAAGGAAGTTGGGATAATAATAATAATAATAATAATAATAATAATAATAATAATAATAATAATAATAATAATAATAATAATAATAATAATAATAATAATAATAATAATAATAATAATAATAATAATAATAATAATAATAATAATAATAATAATAATAATATTAATAATATATTTATTCAAACTGTTACATGTTTGAAAACTTGCAAGCCAAAGGAAGTTGGGAAAATGGTCAAGAATGTGTGTTCCCAACATTATCAGTAGAGTTTACGTAAGAGAACATGGCTGTTGAGTTTGGGATTAAAAAGTTAAACAGGAAAGTCTGTTGTTGATAAGAGAAGTCTCATGAATTATTTTCCCGAAAGGAGATATATGATAAGAGAGATCGGAAGAGCAGTGTCTCGTAAAATAATGTTAATATAAGGAGTGTGATGCAACAGTTCGAAGGCAAAAAATTAACCGGAGTGAAAACAACTATGTTTTCTCTGGCTCAACAATTACAAATGCTAGAAAGGTCAAAGATCAGTTGCTCTAAGGCAACGCTCTTAGCATCACACTGAGTGTTGTGTTTCAAAATGAATGGTATTATACACAGTAACAAAAAGAAAACCATTATTGAAAAGTAGAAATAGAATCGAAGATAGCACAAAATCCTCATGAACATCACTATTGAATGATTTAAATATAAGTGGCAATCGTTCTGCTATAGAACAATCAGAAAAGAAATGAAAGGGAAAGGTACAATGGGAAGGATAGATACCGAAAGTGAGAAGTTCGAAAATCAAATCTTTGTGCCAGGTCCTTCTGAAAGTTTTCAGTATGTCTAGCGTCAATGCGAATGATTCACAGTTGTATCAAATAATAGGGTTGAAATGGAGTGAGAGTACAGCATCAATTGAGTAAAAGAGAAAGCAGAACCCTGAGGAACAACACAAAAGACAGTGAATGAACAAAAAGTTGTTCAGTTAGCAACTGATGGGATAGAAGAATTGAAGAGAAAACAAAAAATGTGTGAAAATGAAAATAATTGAACTTGGAAAGTAGTTGAGCATGTCATATCTTGTCAAACGCCTTCGCAAGTCAAGTGCCATTACAAAGGACTTCCAATAATCCCTAATAGCAGAGGGCCATAAGTTAAAAAGTTAAGAGAGTATATCACCATATATCACCAGATTCAAAGATTTTAGAGTAAATGGTAGAGCTATTCTGATATTGTAGAGGTCAGAAAGACTAATTTATTTGAAAATGGTTGAACATTCGCCCATTTCCTAAACTTAGGAAAATTATTCTTTTTATGGCATAGAGAGCGGGGTTGAACAGGAAGAGACTCCAGCTCAAAAGTTTTTTTTTCCTTTACACATCACCACCCTTACGGGTAGAGCCCTATTCTAGGAGGGGGTGTTAGTCTCTATTTTCAGTATACTCAACTGAAAAGCAAGAGTATGCAAACACAACCCTCATATCGACCAACTGGGTCAAAGCCTCTGCAACTAGGGAGCAATACCATGCTGACGACTTGCCTTTCTACCGTTCATAGATGTTAGAATCCCGTGCACCAAGTCATATCTAATCACAGGTAAAAAATAACCTGCATACATGACTCATTCATTCACTTATAAAAGAATTAATGCGTTGCCCCAATCACATACATTTTATATATATATATATATATATATATATATATATATATATATATATATATATATATATATATATATATATATATATATATATATATATATATATATATATATATATATATATATATATATATACAATGACTCACACAAATGGGTGGTAACGATAAGATTACGAAGGGCATACGGACCTAAAAATATTTTTCAAGCAAAAGTTGCTTTTTTCATGCATTTGCTTTGCAACTTACAATAGAAATAAAAGCTAACAGAACGATATAATAATCAGAATATTTATTCTTTATTTCCATTTGCGGCTGATCGTAAATGATTAAGTAGTTTATATTTATGTTTTTAAAAGGTATATATTATTAAGTTATTAATGATGTGCAGCGCTTCCCAAATTCCGGTATTGTAGAAAAAATTCTTTAATTAAAGAGCAAATGAATTTTTTTCACTTTCAGAACATGTTGTAAATGGATTCTTTTGAAGACAAATATTTTGGTGAAATTTGTTTTAGAAATCTAAGTTAACTTATTCAGTTTCATTGTCAATAAATTAGAATATAAATTTGTTTGTTTGTCATGTTAAAATTCCTGGTCAACATGTTTTCCAGTTTTATTTAAGCTTAAAAATTTATAATTTTAATAAATGTTTTAATTGAAAAATAAAGTTTATTTGAAAATAAATGTGATGGAAAATGTTTTACATTTTTAAATGTGAAGATGTGAAAGATATTTTAAATTTTGAAGTGACTGTGGTCATTATTATCCTCGGAGGAAAAAAATAGTTCTTCTTCATCGACATGTCACGTGATATGTTTCATATTACCTTATACAGCATTATAAATAATAATGTTTTTAAATAATAGAAAGATATATCTAAAATCTATCAACTTTAAGCTCCATTCAAAAAAAAAATCTTTCCATTATAATGTTTCCTAAACTTTCTATAAAAAGATGAAAACGAATTTATTTTAAAGAATATTTGTGTTATTCAAACTTGTAGTTTCATTTAATGAGACGAACAGGAAAAAAGTTGTAGATATTCAAAAGAAAATGTTAACTTGAGGGTCATTTACAGAGAGAGTAGGAACAAATTTAGAAGGACTCTCATTTGCAAAAAAGTGAGAAGGGAATTTATGAACACAGCAGCAAATATATGAACCACTGAAATTCTTTGAACACGATGAGTTAAAAGATAT
>SEYY01024972.1:107500-117500 GCA_009176605.1 Armadillidium nasatum
GGAATGAAACTTCAAAACCCGTGAAACCGAAAGAAGACGAAGAATTTCGTGAGTAAATCGGCAATTTCATTTATATCTTATTGTTACTTTTCATTACAACTGGCTGGTTAGAACTATTTGCAAACTTTTTTACCCTTTTTTCCTCTAATTGTTCAATTATTCATATAATGAAACAGTTAGGAAAATTTGGAATCCATCCTTCTAAAAAATATTAGAAATTCATTGTCTAAATAAATTTGCCTCTTTTATTACCTCTCAAAACTTCTAACTCTGAACAGAAATACTGTAACAACTAAGGAAACGCAGGATTCTCTTGGATATATAGGGTTGGCCGGTGTACCTGTGTGGTGCACTGTTTTCTGCTGTTAATGCTGTGCAATGCATTGTTTTTTCAACTCCAAGTGAGGTGCGGTTCTGTGTGATTCGAAAATATTAAATTAGGAATTGTATTTAATGGTCATAGCTTTGATTTGTAGTTGTTGGGTAGTACATGGAGGTAAAGTGGAAGGTGTAAAGGCCTATTATGTTGTAAAAGGGGGTAGAGGTGTTTCTAAGTTGTTTGAAGAACTGAAGTACTGTATTTTTTAAAATAGTGTCGATTATAAAATTTGAGGTATGGTTTGTTATCTAATGGTATATTGTGTCCTTTTTAATTAAGAGAAGCAGTGAGTGCTTAGTTGGAAGATGGTTTAAGTACATAAATCTATCCGTAGAAGATGTGTGTGCTTTCAGATAAGAGAGCTTCCTGGACTAAAGCTACGAACACTTTGTTTCGTGAGAAAGACTTTTGTTTCTGTGAGTTCGTTAAGGAGTCCATTTGTATATTATGATCTTTTTTTTTTTTTTTTTTTTTTTTTTTTTTTTTTTTTTTTTTTTTTTTTTTTTTTTTTTTTTTTTTTTGCATGGTTTGGTCAGGGTAAGGTTGCGAAAGAGAATAATTTGTTTTTATGCATCTTATGTTTGACATTTTTAACATTTTATTCAGAGTTTGATAGTTGGTTACTTTTATGGATTTGTTTCATAAGGGTTGTGGGGGGCCTGGGTTTTGTTCGACGTCACCGGCTTGCTTTATAAAGAGAGACAATGGTCAGATTATCATCTCTGCTAAGTGGAGAAAAGAAAGTTGAAAAGAAAAGGAAATGATAATTAGGTTCGACCTTTCCGACCAGTGTAGTAAAATTCCTTTAGGCAACAGCTCGCTTTCCCGAGTAGTGATATATTCCGGAGAATTGCATCAGAAGATGAAACTCGATGTGCTCATTCTCTTGGTGAGTTTCCTTTCCAATATTTATTATTTTCATTTCATTACAAAATCTCCCCAAAACTCGATATTTTAAAGGCTTAGATTTTATGAAATCAAATACTGAACTTTCATCTCAAAGCATTTGATGTATCACAAGCTCTAAATTCTTTCTTGCAATAATTTACTTTTGCATAATTCAATGAATAAATTTATTATTAAATTCACTTTTGTGAACTTGTTTTTAAATCCTGTCAAAGTGGTTGTACCATCTGAAGTGATACTAAATACTTATCCTGTTAGTTACTAGTTTCATTAAAATCTCAATTACTTCTAAGAAAATTTTCACTATACTGCTGGGCTCTTCAAACATTTTTCCTCGCTGTCTCTTGTCATCAAGCAAGCGTTTTTCGCGACCCCATTTTCCAGTTACCATAAGAAAAAGAAATAAAAGCCAATAAATAATAAAAATAAACTCTTCTCGTGACCCTCTTTGGGGTCGCGACCCCAATCTGAGAAACTCTGCTCTTGTCCATCTCTCCTAAAGGGGGGAACAGAAAAGTAATTCTTCAATTTTTCAATTTTTTTTAAAGGTAAATTGATGGAGTTTATCGGCGAAGCGATGAATGAAACGATGAAAAGAAACTTCAGTGAATGTCCTCCATTTTTCACACCTTTTGGCGACGAGGACAAATGTATCTCCCTTTTCACACCGGCTCAGGTTCGAAACCCGTTATTGTTTAAATTTCGAATTGTGCTTTAAATTACAGCAAAATTATATATTATTTTATATTGTGCGAATAATATTTAAAAATACAATTACTGTTACTACGACTTATAAATAAAAATAATAATAATAATAATAATAATAATAATAATAATAATAATAATAATAATAATAATAATAATAATAATAATAATAATAATAATAATAATAATAATAATAATAATAATAATAATAATAATAATAATAATAATTATAGGTTTCATGGTTCGAAGCTCGAATGTTTTGTGAATCGATGACTGGAAGTTTGGCCATCTTGGATGACATCGACTTGTATATTCAGGTTTTAAATTACATTAAAGAAAAAGGTTTGTACGTGCTTTTTTTTTTTTTTTTTTTTTTTTTTTTTTTTTTTTTTTTTTTTTTTTTTTTTTAAATAAATTATGCTTTCCATTTCGAACAGATGATAATTTAATACCGTTTGCAAATATAGAATTTAATTAGCCAACATAATTATCTGATTTTTAGTTTTTAATTGCTAAATCATTTCACATAACTTCTGAGACAAAAATTAAATTTTTCCTTTTTTGTTTTTTTTTCATTTTTTTTTCAAAAAAAAAAAAATTTTATGCAGTCTCTCTCTTCTGCAAAGACAGATTACATTTTTAAAATATTAACCCTTGTGTAGTTGTTTTGAAGTATTTAAGCATTTCCAAATCCAAAAAAATTAAACATTTTGGATCATTCTTCTTTCAGAAATCAAATCCCAATTCTGGATTGGTGGCAAAAATGACGTAGCAGACAGTGGAAACTTAACGGAATTGATAAAAACTTGGACTTGGTTAAATGGGGAGCCTGTTACGATGGGGGTACCTTATTGGAGTTTGTTTACCCTTGGAGCCTCTGAGTAAGTACGAGTGTATATATACATATATATATATATATATATATATATATATATATATATATATATATATATATATATATATATATATATATATATAATGCAAAGGTTTCTAAGTAAATGTCCCTTGCCAATAGAAAATCAGTTACCTTTTGCTACATATATCTTCATAAATAATGAAAAGCTGTCAGGAAGTGAAACTTGCCTCTTCTCAAACCAAATCGTCTCAGGACCTTCCTATTGTTATCTGGTGTCATTTTTCCATTGTCCAAATACATTTCTCATATCTATCGAGGTTTCAAGTCCTACTACCAGGATTGCAGAGCTGGTGTTCGGGGAGAAAAACTGCCCTGTTTGATGTTTGAAATTAACTAATACTATTTAGACCCTCGTCGCAATCTCTACCTAGAATTAGTCCTTGCGAGATCAGCCTCACTCATGTACATGAACAAAGTTCCCCCGGCTCCTGTCTTTACTAAATTAATTAATAATAATAAAATATGTCGTCTTTTTCCCATTTTAGTTAAGTACCAGTCCAAAAATTCCATTTCAACATCCATGTTAATTGGCCTGTATCTTGGAGAGCTCAGCGTTTTCTTTTTCAGGCATCAACTTCAAATCCTACAAAGCATTTAAGCCGTGATTATATTTAAAAATTCCTTTTCTTTTACTTAGAAACCGGTTAACCAACTTCAAAGCTATTTTCAGCCCAAAATAGGTACTCCTCAGTTGCCTAGGTGGTTTCTTTACGTCAACCCAAATATATATATATATATATATATATATATATATATATATATATATATATATATATATATATATATATATATATATATATATATATATATATATATATATATATATATATATATTATATATATATATATATATATATATATATATTATATATATATATATATATATATATATATATATATATATATATATATATATATATATATATATATATATATATATATATATATATATATATATATATATATATATATATATATATATATATATATATATATATCTATATATATATATATATATATATATATTGCAATTCATAGCCCTAACAGATCATGTGAAGAAAGTAAGAGGAAACTGATGCCAAGATACACAGGAGACACAGAAACTTGTTTGTCAATCTCAGAAGAGAATTTCTATTACTTCTCGGACGAATTTTGCACATCAAAACGGTCTCCTCTTTGTATGGCAAATAAGACTTAATAATGAATAAAAAAAAAGAAAGCTTTTTGCTAATTTTTTTTTATTAATTTTTAATGATTTAAAAATTAATGATTATATTATTTTTTTCCTAACATAATTGTAAGTTTTTTTATATATACTTTTATTTTTTTTAATTTTTTAATTTTTTTTTAAAGCTTTTTATTTTATTAATTTTTAATGCTTAATTTTAAATTTAATTATAATAATATTTTTAAAGTTATTCTTTCGTGACGGAAAAGCTCACAGTATATTGAATTAAAAAATATACAATATTATTATTATTATAATTATTATTATTATTATTATTATTATTATTATTATTATTATTATTATTATTATTATTATTATTATTATTATTATTATTATTATTATTTTTAAATTATATTTTTTTATTTTTTTTTTTTTTTTTTTTTTTTTTTTTTAAATTTTTTTATTATTATATATATTAATAAATAAATATATATATATATATATATATTATATATATATATATATATATATATATATATATATATATATATATATATATATATATATATATATATATATATATATTTTTTTTTTTTTTTTTATTAAATTAATTAATTTAAAAATATTAAAAATATTTAAATTAAAAAATCTATTAAATTAATATAAATAGATAAATGCTATAGAAATATAATAAATATATTAATAAATGAATAAAATATAAAATAAATTAATATGGCAAGTATATTAAGGGAAAGTTATTGGAAATCTTTCAAAAAAATTTTGATGATTGAACATTTTTTCTTGGTTTTCTAATTTCAGTTTTTTTCAAGTTTTTTCCGTTTTTGTAAGTTTTATTTAGTTTTTTTCAGTTTTATTCGCAGGTTTTTCAATGTTTTTTCATGTTTTTTCACTGTTTTTTTATCACAGTTTTTCACGATTTCTTCAAAAAAATTCAAGGTTTTTTCAAGGTTTTTTTCACAGGTTTTTTAACGTTTTTTTTAATAGTTTTTTCCCTTTTTTTCACGTTTGCTTACCTCGAGTACAATTAGTTTTCCAATATCCGCAGATTTTTCCGCAGATCTTTTTCAAAACAGATTTCAACTTTACTTTCAACGGTTGAGATTGTTTAGTTTAATTTATTTATTTATTTATTTATTTATTTCGAGTTGATGGAATATAATTTTAAAAAAATACGTCTTTCTTAAACTTAAAGACTCCTATTTTAATTTATGCTCCAAACATTACTTAATATTAAATCAAAATATTTTCTCATTTTATTTTACAAACTTTTATTGTGCACCGACAACGCAATTACTGTGATTTTGTGTGTCATTCGAAAGCTTATTCATGTATTCTGTTTTTAAAATTCAAAAGACAGAAAATAATGTTTCTTATAACTTTGAACGTAAATAAAAATGTAACATTTTTTCTATTATATATTAATAGTTAGACAACTATTTTCTTCTTTCGTTATAAGGTTTTAATGTTTCAGACTGTAAAAATAAAATTAAAAAAAAAAAAAAAAAAAAAAAAAAAAAAAAACCTTTTTTTTTTTTTTTTTTTTTTTTTTTTATCGAAGCATAAATTCTTGATTTCCGAAGTGATTTTATTTGATAATTTTTTACCGAATTAAAGTCGTTTGCAAAGTATATACAAATTAACAGAACATTAAATCCTAAAGATTATACTAAAACAATAATTACGACCTTAAAATATCTTAGTAAATCGAACGATTGAAATTGAAGCGACAAATTAATTAGACCGTGTTGTAGATCTCTTCGTCACAATTAATTAAAGAAACATCAGAGATACTTTAAAAAACTTCCTTTTTACCTGAAGAGAACTAAAAACTTCTTTACAATATTAATTGTTTTATAAGAACCCCCCCCCCCGATTTTTTTTTAACTTCGATATTCTTAAATGAAAACAGGTACAGGTTTACGGCAAAGAATAAAAAAACAATATATATAATTTCAATGATGTTTCGGACAATCCATGAGATTTTAACTTTGCTTCAAGGCATCTCAATATATCAAAGGTGCAACCCACAACCAACCTTCCAACATCAATGAAATTACAAGATATTGAAATTTATTTTCAAAGTTCGAATTCGATTTATAGTTCATAAAATAGTGCATTTGACGATATAATTATTAGCTTGAAGAAGACTACTTCTTTCCCAAAATAATAACTGCGCTAGAACATTGGAAATCTATAGTAAATTATAGAGCCAGATCACAACTTGCTATAAAAAAAGACCCGTATTGGATATTAACAATACAAAGTCATTCTGGTTGTAGTGTAGTGTAGTGTAGGTCATCCTCTGAAGTATACAATATTGTGTTGACTAAAATTAGTAACTAAAAAAAAGTAATATTAATAAAGTGAATAATAAACAATGGTCTTCGGTTTGCAGTTCCTTCTTTAAAAATCTTTGCAAATAACTGGATTTATTTACAACTATATTTTCATATTTCATAACCATATTATATTATTATATATAATATATATATATATATATATATATTATATATATATTATATATATATATATATTATATTTATATATATATATATATATATATAATTATTTTTTTTCTCAGTTATTCCTATTTTAACTAGGAGCAGTGCCAAAAATTTGATAAGTATCTCTCTCTCTCTCTCTCTCTCTCTCTCTCTCTCTCTCTCTCTCTCTCAAATAATGTTAGAGAACTTGAAAATTCAACTTTGGGAATCTTGAACATCGATTATTTCATGTTTGCCTTTAGTATGACATCAGAAACATTTAGTCTTGCAATTAGAGTACTCAACAAGCTGAACAGAGATGAGAAGACCTATCAGTTTTTGGACTATTCCCATGTACTTCCATCAGTAGAAGGTCGTGGCGATCGGCCTAGAAAGTCGACTACATAAAAACGACTATAGATACCGATTCTACGCCCTGGACAAGAAAGAATCAACTTTCTCAGATTTTGGCGGATTAGAGCCTAACAGGTGCCATCCTATTGGGTTGGATGGTGATGACGATGAACTTTAGGAAACAAACAGTATATAAAAGAAAGATTATAAAACTAAAAAGCCTCAAAGTGCGGAATATAAAAGGTGGGTATGAGTACAATCTGTATGAAGAGTTGAATGACCTGGAGTAGAGAAGAGGAAGAGAAATCATTGGTTTTTATGAAAATTATAAATGGACATAATTATAAACAAATTACCTTAAATGGCTACATCCGCTTATAGGAAAATTATATGGTATCTGCTAAAGAGAATAAGCAAATACTTATATAATAAAATCTTCAAACAGAACAAGTTGAATAAGAAAATTCAAAATAAAATGACTAAACTTTGTGCAAATATTTAAAAAAAAAAAAAAAAAGTTATTGGCTTTTCAAAAAACTATGAAATCAATCACGAATGTTTCTGATGAATGATTGGTTGCTCTTTTCAATTTGGATTAAAATTTGCGAATTCATAAGATACCACATAAAATTGAGTTTAAAAATCGCCGTTTTAGTGATATCTTCAGTAGAAAGTATGAAAATAAGAAATATGTGATGGAAAAATAAATTATTTAATGGGCGTTGAATAGAACAATTCAATAAGAAAGCAGCTTCTGGTTAAAGTTCTTAGGAGCAAGAACCAATACTAAGTTTTGAAGACTTACCCATCTTACAGCTAATGATCCACTTTAAAAAAATCCGAAATAATTGAAAATAAAGGTTGAGAGTAGCTTCTGATGGAAGGAACTTGAGAGAGAGAGAGAGAGAGAGAGAGAGAGAGAGAGAGAGAGAGAGAGAGAGAGAGAGAGAGAGAGAGAGAGAGAGAGAACTAATACCAAGTCTATAAGTTTACCGTGGATTTACTCCTCACATAAACGTTTAATATGAATAAGGATGTTATTCTTGCCGAGAAATAGAATAAGCAAAATTTATATTTGAAAATTCAATAAAGCATTTCGAGCTTCCCAAAATTTTAATTTTTATGCAAATGTATATAAATTTAATGAAAAAAATTTTTTTTTTAAATAGGAATTTTGCACTTGATATTTCGGCCTTTTTAAAAGAAAGTAATAAAATAAATAATAACAAAAAGGGGGGAAAAAAAAAGGAAATAGAATGAAATTCCATTATATTGTTTTACAAAATCTATCGAGGAGCGACAAATCTTTCAAGATAATGAACTTTCTGCTGAAATTAAATAGAAATTCCAACAATAGTATTATGAATACAAAATTTAAAAATTGGATCACAGCTGTGGCTGGATCGTGAGAGGAGAGCCAAGGGCAAAGGCAACATGGCTAGCAACCCGACCATGGAATTATTACTTACTACAACTCCACGACCAGCATGGAAAGCCAAAGCTCCGAGAAGCATGATATTCTTAACAGCTCTGAGAATTTCTTTAGAGGTTGGATGGAGAAGGTGCTATTCCCACTAGAAGGATGAATACTCTACATGGGAGTTTAAATAATACTCAAGGATTAGCATATAAACCAATGGGCAGAAAAAAACATGATCCTTTTGAGCGACCAAGGAGACACTTTTGAGAACAGATGGAGAAAGACATTGGTCCCACTGACAGGGTGAAAACCCTTTCAGAGAGAAGATAAAGATAAGGATATATATAAATATATATATATATTTATATATATATATATATATATATATATTATATATATATATATATATATATATATATATATATATATATATATATATATATATAGGTGATGAAGTTGGGCATAGAATAAGAGAAGGGGAGAAGATGTTGGGTGGTTTAAGGAATATTTGGAGTAGAACAAGGTTACCAAGGGAGGTAAAGGTGAGAATGTTTGAGGGATGTTGTATACCGGCGATTACGTATGGGAGTGAAGTATGGAGATTAAACTCGAGGAAGAGAAAAACAATAGAAGTTTTCGAAATGAAAGAGGTCTGAAGCTAGTTTGTGGTGTTGGTTGAAGGGAAAAAGTCAGGAATGTTAGAATGAAGGGAATGTGTGTGTGGAAAAGAAGTATGGTTGAGAGAGCTGAACAGAGTATGCAGAGATGGTTTGGACATGTTTGTAGGATGAATGAAGAGAGAATGGCTAAAAAGCTATTTGTTTCAGAAGTGGAGGGTTTGAGAGATAGGGGGAGACCGAGGGGAAGTTGGATGAGTAAAGTCAAGAAGCTGTTAAGAGATAGAGGGGTTAATTGGAAGGAGGGTGTGCGGTTGACGATGGATAGGAATGAATGGAAAAGATTGTTGAAGGTGTGAGTGTATGAATAGATGTGACCTGCAGTAGGCAACACCCCATGATTGTGGGAAAAGGGTATATTATATATATTATATATATTATATATATATATATATATATATATATATTCTATATATATATATATATATAATATAATAAATATTATATATATATATATTATATTATATATATATTAATATATATTATATATTATATATATATATATATATATATATATATATATATATCCACCTTTCAGTACTCTTTTCAATTTGAAAGACGTCCCTCAACAACTGCTGCAAGAAATATGGCCTTGGAGTAACTGACCTCTGATGTTTCTCGTATTTCAAATTGGGAAGAGAAAACATGGATGCTTTAAATGCCTCAAAAACTCAATCCTTCCATCTTTCACTCGAAACAACCTTCCACACAACTATGAAATCTCCTTCGAAAACTCACGACTCAAACCTTAATCTGTCCTAATATTCCCAGCGTTTCTTTTTCTCGTGATCTATCTTGAAAAGATCACATTACTTCTCGTTTTAAAGAAGCTTCTAAGAGACTGGGTGTTCTGAGGCACCTTCAAAATTTTTTCAAGCCACCTCAATTGCAAATGTATGGCGTACGACTCACGTATCTGGGATGTTTCCACTCATACAGCTCTCTTTAGAAAAGGTGGAGTCTAGTGCTTT
>SEYY01024973.1:0-20000 GCA_009176605.1 Armadillidium nasatum
CGATCACTTTCTATCTCTGTATCCTCTGTCTCTTCAAGTCTTCCTCAAAAATGGCCCCAGCCTTCGGCGAGGAGACGTTTCTGGCATTACGGTGCCACTAACTGGTCTGACTTGCGGTTGTACTTTTCTGATTTTTCATGGAATGGTTACTGTTTTCGTGGGAGAGGTCCCTCGGAATGTGCAGAGCACGTTACCGAGGCCCTTCTCTCTGGCATGGAGGCGAATATTTCATATTCTTTCCCTTCTACTAAACCTAACAAACCTTGGTTGAACTCTGCTTGTTCTCGCGATATCCGCCGCAGGGATGCTGCCTTCAGGGATTACCGTTTTCTTCAAACTCCTGAAACTCACGCAACTTATATTTCATCTCGGAATCGTGCAAAATATATTCTTCGTGACTCTAAAAACTCATTTCTCCGTAGAAAATGCAATAATCTTTCTGGTTATTCTTCTTCACGCTCTTTATGGCATTTTGCAAAAAATTTCAACTCTAACTTTGCTTCTTCCTCTATTCTACCTTTAACATATTCCGAGGGTACAACTGCCGTTTTATCTTCCTCTCATACAGCTCTCCTTGAGAAGGTGGAGTCTAGGACTTTTCGTCTTATCAACTCTCTGCTCTCACTAATTCTCTCCAGTCTCTTTCTGCCTGTCGAACAGTTGCATCACTCTCTCTATACTATCGCTATTACAATAAATACTGCTCTTCTGAACTCTCCAGTCGCATGCCTCCTCCATCGAGAAGGACTCGTGCGATACGCTTTTCACTATCATCCTTTCTGTGTCCAACTCTCCGACCCCAGACTTTACCGCTATGATCAATCCTACATGTACTCTACTTTTAAAGTTTGGAACACACTCCTTTTATCTATTTTTTCCAACTTACTATGACTTACACACTTTTAAGCGCCGTGTATCGGGACATGTCGGCATTTTAAATTGACCCGATTTCTGGATTGTTTCCTAACTCTTGTGGTAACTTGGTAGGCATCTGGCCTTTGCCCACCAGAGGTATTATATATATATATATATATATATATATATATATATATATATATATATATATATATATATATATATATATATATATATATATATATATATATATATATATATATATATATATATATATATAAAAAGGTATGGCGTAGATCCTTTTAAAATAATTTAAGTACCTCCCACTAGGCTTTACCCCCTGGGTGTTAGGTTGGACTAGACCATTCCGTTTCATTCCGTTGCCCATTGGTTCGTTCCTATTTACGTTTCACAGTCTCAGAAGATATATAGTATTTTCTCTACCCATATTGGATTGTTTTTGCTCCTAATAGCCTCCACCTTCTTCACATGTATCCTGCAAATTTACAAGTGTTTATTCGTTTGTTAGCTATTGACAATGGAAAAAAATGGAGAAATTTAAAGCTTCCTCGAAGATGCTTGGAGGGGTGGTATCTAAACAATGAACCTTATGCACTCCCACATCAACATAATTTGGGAGTTGGCGGCCTCCGATAATGAAAATTGTTCCAGCAAATTCTTGCTGCCGGCATACACTGGTGCATGGTATTTTTTCATTAATATCTGCAATACTCGCGGTCTCTGTCTAACTTCCACTTTATTAAACACCACCTCCTTTCTTCTAGACTTGTTCTTTGCTGAAACTCAGGTGCTTAAGTGCTCCAACAACATACTCTACTAACTTTCTACTATCCCTATTCTCAATTATTCGAGAGTTAGAAGGTACAGAAGGGCTACTTTTTTTAGGGTTTGGTTGAACATAAATGCACTTTCAGCAATGAGGAAAAGTAATAGTATTAAGACACAGAGAGTAGAGTTGAACCCTGCAGGACAGGTGCCAGCTCAAATGAAAACTCTCTCAGAACACAGGGAGGATTGACATCCGGGCCACTAGTCTTTCTAATGTTTATAAATTTTAGGATATCATGCACCAGATCATCTGAAAGAAGAAAGAGTAGAAGGAGGGATGCCGGAATCGTGCAAAGTGGAATTAGATGAAAGAAAGGAGACCGAATAGATTGTTTTTTTCAGCAGAAGTGTTAGATACAGAGGAGGTAAAAAAGATTTGTAAGAGTTGTTGTAGATATATTTGGCAAGAAGCTAAAAATTTTTATCAGTAAAAGAAGCAAGAAGGTCAGCATACATTCTCTTAGTGAAAGAACACTTTTCCCATCGAAGATTATCCCTGCAACGATTCTGAGAAGAATTAAAATTGGAAAGAGTGATTGGAGAAGAGGGGTCTTTCCACAACCGAAACGGACAGTCTCACTCCTGAATGGCACGAAAGAAGATGCCATCAAACCATGGATATTGGGAAGGGAAAGATTTAGTTGAATAAGGAATGAACCTCATCCTTCTATCAGCTATTACGGCTCCTACTTTTCCGGAAGGCACCGAAACTCCATAATTAATGCAATATTCATATATATATATATATATATATATATATATATATATATATATATATATATATATATATATATATATATATATATATATATATATATATATATATATATATATATATATATAATGTGCCAGAAATTACGTTTCGTATTGGGTGGAACTACTGGAAAGAAAATGTTATAACTAAGAGCTCTAAGAATGTGGTCAGAGTTACCGACAGGAGGGAAAATGGTGTAATTATAACATGATGAAGTACAAGTCAAGTGTGTTTAAGAATTGGTAAGGACGATCTGAGATGTGTGCAGGGTCCATAATCAATTGATCCTGGTCGTTAAGAATACTGAATGATTCAGCCTTCTCCCCCTCTATATAAGTAAGAGAAAAGACCAACCATTCAATGAGATGTACGCTGAAATTTCCTAAATAGAGGACCTCATCATTTTGATGAGAAGATGTAACAGTCTCGTGAGAAGTAGTGAGATCTTCAAAAAGAAAAGGAAAATCTGTTCCATTAGAGGAATAGTAAAGCAGAAACACATAATAATTTGTAGTAATAGGAATAAAGATTTTAAGCCATAGTATATCGAAATTAGAAGATTCAAGATTTTCGAGACGTGTTACTAGAGTTCTAATATTTAAATAGGCACAAATTCCACCCACTCTTAGGGTGAAAGTAATTTAATAGTATAAATTCTTTAAAAATTCAAACAAATAAGCAAATTAAAATTCATGTAGTTCTGCGATTTTTTTGTTTGACATTCAATCAGCATCACAAATACTTTTTTCAAGTATAGCAATAAAAATATAGAGCAATTAATTCATGAGTATTTAATATAACGAAAAGTTCACTTGCATTCGAACAGTCAACCCTTTCTCTTTACTCGAATTCCTTTTCGACCAGTTTACCACTGTTTTTAATGCTTCGAAAGTTAAGAGCGAACTTGAATTAAATCTATGATTTTAAAATGAAAAGAAAGCTAAAAGCAATGCAGCTATTGCATTTCTTTACATAAGTATTGTATGAAACTTTTCTTTATGAAATTCGAAATTGAAGTATATATATATATATATATATATATATATATATATATATATATATATATATATATATATATATATATATATATATATATATATATATATATATATATATATATATATATATATATTATATATATTATTATATTATTTTTTATTTTTTTTTTTTAATTTTTTTTTTTTTTTTTTTTTTTTTTTTTTTTTTTTTTTTATTTTAAAAATAATAAATATAAATATATATTATATATATATATATATATATATATATATATATATATATATATATATATATATATATATATATATATATATATATATATATATATATATATATACTGGCATTCTGGCCTCCCTCCTCCTACTCCTTCTCCTCTCAGGTATCCCATGTCTCTACCTGTAATTACTCATGATCGGGTGCATGGGATCCTGAAATCTATATGAACGTCAGGAAGGCCAGTACCCCGGATGGCATTCCCCCTCGTGCTCTGAGGAAGTGTGCTTCCGAGTTAGCCCCTGTCCTCGTTCAACTTTACTCACTATACTTTAGTACTACTATTTTTCCTCTATGCTGGAAGCGCGCACTTGTTCAACCGATCCCGGAAAAAGGTAGCCTCTCTGACCCTTCTAACTACCGACCTATAACTCCCTCTTGTGTTCTGTCTAAAATTTTTTAAACTCTCCTCAACTCTCAATTCCTGATTCATTTGGAGTCTCATTCTCTTCTCTCTGATCACCAGTATGGCTTTCGACGCTCGAGGTCAACTGGTGACATACTTTCCTATCTTACTGATCTATGGTCTTCTGCCCTTAATGATTTCGGGGAATCTTGTGTGGTGGCGCTTGACATTTCCAAGGCTTTTGACCGGGTACTGCTCTCCAAGCTCTCTTCCTTTGGGTTTCCTCCTTCTCTTTGCTTACTTTTGTCTAGTTTTCTCTCAGATCGTTCCATTTCGGCACTTGTAGATGGAGCGACCTCTTCCTCCTTTTCTGTCAACTGTGGTGTTCCTCAAGGTTCAGTTTTATCTCCAACTTTATTCTTACTTTTCATTAACGATCTTCTCAACTGCACTTCTAGCTCTGTTCACTCTTATGCTGATGACTAAACTCTACATTCTTCTACTTATTTCAAATCTGCTCCCTCTTTTGCTTCTAGAGTTGCTTCTCGTCTACAACTTTACGATTCTATTCTTGCAGATCTAGATGGGATTTCCCGGTGGGGTCATAGCAACCTTGTGAAATTCAACTCTTTAAAAACTCTACTTTATCACATCTCCCTCTCAAAAACACCTCCAAACTTTCCTATCCTCTTCGATGGCTCTCCCGTCTCACCTGTAAGTAACATTAACATTCTTGGTCTAAACATAAACAATAAACTGTCTTGGAAACCACATATCACAATGGTTGCTAAAGCTGCCTCTAAGAAGCTGGGAGTTCTGTTCAGGTTGCGAGAATTTTTTTCTTCTGAGCAGTTACTCCAAATATATAAGGGTCTTATTCGCCTTTGTATGGAGTACTGTTCTCACATGTGGGGGACGCTCCGGCTCCTCCTCTCTTTTGGATAGGGTTGAGTCTAAAGCTAAAAGATTAATTAACTGTCCCCTACTTCAAACTCTCTTGATCCCTTATCTCTGCGACGTGACGTTGGCGCACTATCTCTTTTCTATAGGTACTACAATGGCAGGTGCTCGGGGGAATTGGCCTCTCGCATTCCTCCACCTTGCGTCGTCCTCGCTGCACAAGGGGTGCCCTGCTTTCGCACCAATTTTGTGTGGATGTAGGAAACCCCAGGCTAGCCCGTTGTAGTGTCTCCTTCTTTCCAGCCACTTCTGTTCTGTGGAACTCTCTGCCATCTTCTATTTTTCCTCCTGTATTTAATCTTCCACTCTTCAAGGTTTCCGTCTGTGCCCACCTGAGGGGTGTGCGTTGAATGAGTTTTCTTCCCCCATGTGTGTGCCCCCTCCTTGAAAAGGGCTCTGCCCGTGAGTGGTTGAGATCTGTAATATATATATATATATATATATATATATATATATATATATATATATATATATATATATATATATATATATATATATATATATATATATATATATATATATATATATATATATATATATATATATATATATATATATATATATATATATATATATATATATATATATATATATATATATATATATATATATATATATATATATATATATATATATATATATATATATATATATATATATATATATAAAGACACCCCGTAATTAAATTTATAAATGAAATTCGTGATTTATATAACCAATGAATCATTGAAATAATAAAGAAAATCTTTTTAATTAATATTCATAATATTGAAATTTTGCAGGTCGAAAAAAACTGTGTTTTGTCCAGGAACTTTTAACACGATTTGACTCGGTTTTACCATCTCTGGTAAAATTACAAAGGGGACAAGCAAACTTTTTTCATTTGTACACCTTTTTTTATTATTTCTCATCGGTCTCATAAAAAAAAAAAATAAAAAAACAACAAATTTTCCGTCATTTCCAAATCTGGAATAAAATTTCAAATAGACTCAATAGGAAAATAGTTTTTATTTCCAACTTTTGACAAAAAAAAAAAAAAAAGTTACTTAGGAATTTTTTCCTTTTTTTCATCCCATCATGATGAATGAAAGAATGAATGAATGAATGATCTAGCCCAGCCATTTCCAAATGAAAATAAGTTGAGTAGATAAATATTATCCTTATTTCCAACCTTCTAACTTGACACATTATAATTAGAAAGAATATCGTACTTTTTTTTTTTTTTTTTTTTTTTTTTTTTTTTTTTTTTTTGAAATTTAACAAATAAGTTCCAATCTACAAACAATTTACGAAAATATTCACAATAGAGATTTTGAATGTTTTGCTTGATTTTTGAGTTAAATATTAATTTTTTTTTTTCAATTTTTCGAAAAAGAAAAATAATACTAATAATGGAAAAATAATGTATAAAAAGAAATAAAATGAAAATCTGATATTTAGACCTTTCAGTTATTACAGACAAATTCGGTTTGGGATTACATACTTGGTATCATAACTTCTCATTAAATTTAAATTTTTTTTTTTTTTTTTTTTTTTTTTTAAGCATTTCTAAATTTTCAAATTTTTTGGGGTAAAAAGTAAAGAACCATAGAATATCATTGAATCATTGACCTTTTAACTGGGCTCTGAAGCCACAAAAAAATTTTAAAATAATATATAATTATAAGAAATCAAAAAATTCAAAATGTGAATAATAAATTTGTTTCTAAATTATTTTTAGATTGGAATTAATTTGTCTAATTTCAAATATCTTTTTCTCTGAAATTCCAGGAAAAAAATATAAAACCTAATAAAGATACTTGATTAAAAAAGTGTTTTTCATAAAAAAAAAAAAAAAAAAAAATCTTTGCTGTTCTAGCAAGAAAAAATCGTTTCTTTAAATACATTTTCAATAACCAATTAAATCTCTGTCTCTCACCGTATATATATATTATTATATATATATATATATATATTATATATATATATATATATATATATATATATATATATATATATATATATATATATATATATAATATATATATATATATATATATTATATATATATATATATATATATATATATATATATATATATATATATATATATATATATATATATATATATATATATATATATATATATATATAACGTTAATAAGTGTAAAAAGCAATAGAAAAAGAAAGAAAAGAGAAGATAGACATCGAAAGATAAAGAAAGAAAAAATAATGTAAAGAAAGAAAATAATTGTGAGAAGAAAGAAATTTCCATTTCAGAAAGAAAAGAAATGTTGAGTTTAAATAAGCAAAATGAATTTTCAAAAAATAACTTTATGAAAATAATTAATAAGAAGCCATTTTTATTTTCGTAATTTAAATATTACGAAAAAATAAAAAAAAAAATTTATTAAAAATTTAGAAACGTGAACTAACAAAAGTTTGAGATTATTTTTCTTTTGAAGGAAGCTTAGGATAAAAGGTCATATATATATATATATATATATATATATATATATATATATATATATATATATATATATATATATATATATATATATATATATATATATATATATATATATATATATATATATATATATATATATATATATATATATATATATATATATATATATATATATATATAATAATATATATATAATAATAATAATAATATATAGGAAGGTGTTTAGAAAGTAAGAGAAACAGTGCAAAACTATCAGACAAAATAAGTGCTGATTCCTGTTTTCTAATCATAATAATAATAATAATAATAATAATAATAATAATAATAATAATAATAATAATAATAATAATAATAATAATAATAATTTTAATTTCAATTTCAATTTCTTTTTTTTTTTTTTTTTTTCAGGAAAATACAATTACAATTTTACAATGTTTAAGTAAGTCCTATACTGCTAAATAAAATATTGATAATTTGTTGTACATTTCTCTAAAAATGAGTTTCTAAGGGGATATATACATGCAGGTTTCCACTGAACCGCAAAAATTTAATCGATAAATAGTTTATTAATTTATTTTAATAACCATTAAAATACAAATATGATGCATATAACAAACAAAAATAATAATACTAATAACAATACATAAAGTAGTAAAGATAGTAATAATAACAATGATTATAACAAAACTAATTCTATCAAGAAGTGTCAAGTCATGATAAGAATTTTCAGAAATATACGTAATTTTTTATCTTTAATTTTTATTCATTTTTGAGAAACAAAATTCAAATAAGCAATTCATCGAGTGCTCAATATGTATTAGTACAAAACTAAAAATGGGACTTCTGGGGGTGAATTCGTGGTCTGAGCCCAAAACTACTACTACTACTACTACTGCTACTACTAATAATAATAATAATAATAATAATAATGATAATACTACTAATAATAATAATAATTATAATAATAATAATAATTATAATAATAATAATAATAACAATAATGAAAAAAAGAATGATAACAATAGTAATAATCAAGACAATAATAACAATAATAGTAATAATAGATATAATAATAACAGAAACAGGATTTTAGTATTTCTTCTACAACTAATTTCAGTAAAAGTAATATAATTTAAAAGATATTTAAAAGAATATCGCTTGTAACGATAAAACAATAAAAATAATAATAATAAAAAAACTAATAATAAAAATTAAAATAATAACAATTGATAATATTATTATTATTATTATTATTATTATTATTATTATTATTATTATTATTATTATTATTATTATTATTATTATTATTATTATTATTATTATTATTATTATTATTATTATTATTATTATTATTATTATTATTATTATTATTAACTGTAGCAATAGAAATGTGACTAAGTATATGATTTTATGCTCACTGAAACATCTATATATAGAGTATAGATGTCTGACAAATATTCAAAACAAAGAATTTCCTAAAAGGAAAAGGTTTTTTTTTTTTTTTTTTTTTTTTTTTTTTTTTTTTTTTTTTTTTTTTTTTTTAAATAAAGTTTCGGGAGTGAGAAAAAGATTTCAAAATTATGTCTGGTTCATGTCAAACTTAAGCTCAAAGTTAAGTCCATTTCTTTGACTTGAATCAAGCCTTTGTCCTCAACAGGATAGAGAAAGATGCAACACTCTTTGAGTAGTAGCGAATTTGCTCTTTAAATTGCACTACAAAATGATTTATAAATCGAACGGCAGTCCAAGACTCCCATTAAAAGGTGTATGTGTGTGCGTTCGACTGGCTCTAAAAGGCCTTTTTTATGAGGGTTTGATAAAAAAATGAGATAAGAGGTCTTGTTCCCGATAGCACTAGAACTGCTGCCGATACACCTTATGCGTCTCATGAGATTTACTTACAAGAAAACCAGAACATCCTTGACGGGTAATGGAGATAAAAATTTAGGGGCGGATGACTTCGTTGTTCCTTTCAAATGTCCAAAACTAACAGGAAGGTGCAAAGGAACAAATATGAGTCCGACTTCCTATTCCCTCAAACACACACACGCACATACACACACATACACAAACAATATATATATATATATATATATATATATATATATATATATATATATATATATATATATATATATATATATATATATATATATATATAATATATATATATATATATATATATATATATATATATATATATATATATATATATATATATATATATATATATATATATATATATATATATATATATATATATATATATATATATATATATATATATATATATATATATTATATGCTCAACACCCGATTTTTCGCATGATGCAGGGTGGTGTCGACTACAGAAAGTTTTCATATTCCTACTACGTACGTCAGAAGAGAGAGAAAAAACTGGTTAAATAGGGTTCCCAACCTCTAGAACCTTACGAAAACTATATTTCATATATATATATATATATATATATATATATATATATATATATATATATATATATATATATATATATATATATATTATATATTTATTTTTTTTTTTTTGCCTACAATTCCACCTTAGATGAATACGGAACTATACCTTCCTCAGCCCCATCTAACTCATTTAGGTATAATGTTGTAATTTCATTTAAAGATGTATTTCTATTCACTCTGAGCTTAACACTAAAAGACGTACTGCACTCATTGTATCGTTCCTTCAGTTCTCAAAACTTGAGCTCTTGAGCTTGCATCCTGCTTTGGCAAGCACTTGTGTCTTTGTCTTTCCATTTCCACTTATCCTCGTGACTGAAACGTACTCTCATTCAGATTGTAGGGAATAAGAGAGACAACTCTCAACCCTCTAACTATCGTCCTATTTCTTTAACCTTCGTTCTTTCTTAAGTTTTCGAATCAATCATTAACAGGAAGATTTGAAAACACCTCAGTTCTTTTAATCTTATATCTGATTAGCAGTTTCATTTTCGTAAAAAACGCTCTACTGGTGATCCTCATTCTTTTTTCTCTGACGCTACTCGCTAGGTGAATCTTTCGCTGTCTCTATAGACATATCGAAAACCTTCGATAGAGTTTGACACATAACTCTAATTTTTTAACTTCCCTCTTTCGGAATCTATTATTCACTCTGATTTACTTTCCGAGCACCCTATTGCAGCGTTTGTAGAACCAACGTCCATCCTATAAATCTATTAATAGTGGTGTTCCTCAGGAATCTGTAGTATTCCCAATTCTTTTCCTATATTTTATTTCTATTACTTCATTACCTATTCACTTCAATTCCAATGATTCCTCTCTTCATTACTCCTTGTAGTTTGACAGACGATCATCCAAAGAGAAGTTACTTAATGCTAGGAAACAAGTAACCTCTGATCTTTCTCGTATTTCAAATTGGGGCAGAGAAAACATAGTCGTTTTTAATGCCTCAAAAATTCAATTAGTCTATCTTTTATGACATTTTCGAAAACAATCACCCCAAACTTACATCTATCCTTAATATTCTTGCTGTTTTCTTTCCTCGTGATCTTTCTTGGGAGAATGACATTAATTCTCTTTATAAACAAACTACTAAAAGGATGGGGGTTCTGATTCGCATTCTGATATTCTTCTCGCCACCCCAGTTGCTTGCTCTTTATAATGGTTTTGTTCGCCAATGTATGGAGTGCACTTGACATATCTAGGGTGGTTCCTCTCATACAACTCTCTTGAAATGGAGGAGTCTAGGGTTTCGCCTAATAAACTCTCTTTCAGTAACTCTCTGTCGTCTCACTATGCCAGTCGAATTCTTGCGTCAATCTTTCTATACTATAGTTATTACGAAGGGCATTACTCTTCTGAACTCTCACTTTGCATATCTCCTATCTGAAAAGGGATCGTGAGACACGTCTTTCAACATAGTCTCATCCTTTCTCTGCCTAACTCTCTGAACTCAGATTTAACCGCTATGCTCAATCTTATATGTACTCTTCTGGTAAAGTCTGTAACACATTCTCTTTATCCATTTCTCCATCTTCTTTTGACTTGCACACCTTCAAACGCCGTGTATCGGGACATGTCGACTTTAATTAGACCTTTATTCGACTACCTAACTCTGGTAGACTATTTTTTGCCCACCAAAGGTCATATATATATATATATATATATATATATATATATATATATATATATATATATATATATATATATATATATATATATATATATATATATATATATATATATATATAATATTGAATTAGGATTTATAATAGAGATCATATAAGCGATTAAACTGATGTTATTTTATGGTTAACATCCATTAAATACAAAGGAGCAACCTTTATATATTTACGCCCTCAATAATGTATCCCAGAATACACACACATACGCGCGCACATACACACACACACTCAAACATTCTGAGAGGTCATTAAAGAGGTGTCTTTGTGTGCGTATGTGTATGTATGTAAGCACGAACACGCGTGTCTACCAATTTGACGAAGGAAAATGTTTCTCATTCCATGATAATGGACTTTACAATACTTATAATTGATTTCATATACACATGCACTCTCACCATTTCAAAATTATATATATATATATATATATATATATATATATATATATATATATATATATATATATATATATATATATATATATATATATATATATATATATATATGTGTGTGTGTGTGTGTGTGTGTGTGTGTGTGTGTGTGTGTGCGTGTGTATGTGTGTGTATGTGTGTGTATTTGTATGTTTGTGTGGTGTTTGGTGTGCGTAACAGTATTTATTCCCCTAAATTCCCACCAGTGTCTCTCATGAACGCCGAGACTATGGGACAATTTCCCAATCTCATCGTAAACCAGAAGAAGTCTTTCAGTCCCGTTTTCAGTCTAGAGGTTAATTACCAAAAAGGAGAACTGATATACAAACAAAGCTGTTAGGATTATCTGAGTTCAATAGACTAAAGAACAAGGAAATATTTAGCATTGATAATGCCTCAGTTATAACAATAATATCCAAAAAACAACAACGATGCTTCTTCCTTTGGGGGAGGGGAGTGGGTGGAAGGTTCGGGATATATTTACCCGAAAATATTTAAAATCAAAAAAGAAGCTGCTGAAGAAGTTTGAATCAGAAAGAATGTTTTTGGTATCAACTCTCAGACGCTTCTCTCAGAAATGTCATTATACGTACAGGGTTTTACCGAATCTTGGAGAGCTTTTATTGGATTTAAATATAGTTTCAATGTTCGGAAAGATTTATCACTCAGTAAACATAAAGTACGTTACGCACCAAATTGCATCAATTCTTAGAACAACATGTTTCTCATTCATGATCTAAGATGAAAATTTAAAAACGTATTATATATATATATATATATATATATATATATATATAATATATATATATATATATATATATATATATATATTATATATATATATATATATATATATATATATATATATATATATATATATATATATATATATATATATATATATATATATATATATATATATATATATATATATATATATATATATATATATATATATATATATATATATATATATATATATATATATATATATATATATATATGTTTCCTCTGGTGAGCAAAAGCAGGAGGCCTACCAATATCCACCAGAGTCGGGGAACAATCGGAAATCTGGTCGCTAATGGCAGACGTGACCCCATACACGGCATTTAAAAGTGTGCAAGTCAAAGGAAATTGGAAAAATAGATGAAGGGAGTTTCTTCCAGGCTTTACCAGTAGAGTACATGTAAGATTGAGCATAGCAATTAAGTCTGGGGTCGGAGAGTTGGACAGAGAAAGGATGAAACTGTGAAGAAAGTTGTGTCGCACGAGCCCTTCTCAATGGAGGAGGTATGCGAAGTGAGAGTTCAGAAGGCAGTGTCTGTTGTAATAGCGATAGTATAGGGAGAGTGAGGCAACAATTCGATGGGAAGAAAGAGATTGGAGAGTTAGTAAGAGCAAAAGAGTTTATAAGACGAAAATCCCTAGACTTCACCTTTTCGAGAAGAGCTGTATGTGCAAAACCACCCCAGATATGTGAGACGTATTCCATACAGGGTCGAACAGCACCCCTATGAAGAGCAGGCAACTGGGGTGGCGAAAGAACCACGAAGGGGCCTTAGAAATCCAAACCTCTTAACAATTTGTTTAGAAAGAAAAAAAATAAAAAAAAAAAAAAAAAAAAAGATCAAAAAAAAAAAAACACCGAGAATATTGAGGACAGATGAAGGTTTGAGTTGAGTGGAAGATGGTGTAGAGTTCAAAGGTGGAGGAATTGAGTTTCTGAGGCATTGAAAACTACCATGTTTTCTCTGTACCAATTTGAAATACGAGAAAGATCAGAGGTCAGTTGCTCCAAGGCCATAGATTTAAGGGAAGAGCGATGGCCGCCTACAACAGCTGCTATAGAACGACCGGAAAGGAAATTAGACAGAAGGTCACAGAGAGAAGAATACATTCCGAAAGAGAGAAGTTTAGAAATCAAAGCTTTGTGCCAGAATCTATCGAAGGCTTTCGAAATGTCTAGCGCCACAGAGAAAGACTCACCGAAACCCCGAAGAGCGCAGGACCAAGAGTCAGAAAGTAGGGAAAGAAGATCACCAGTAGAACGTTCTTTACGAAAGCCATGCTGGCGATCAGAGATAAGATTAGAAGAATTAAGGTATTTCCAAATCTTCATGTTAAGGATAGATTCGAAAATTTAGAAAGAACGGAGGTTAAAGAAATAGAACGATAGTTAGAGGGTTGAGAAGGGTCCCCCTTCTTCGTCACAGGCTGAATGAGCGCACTCTTCCATTAAGAATGGAAAGTCGAAGTGGAGAGACAGAGACGAAATAGTTAACCAAGGCAGGGTGCAAGCACAGAAGCACAAGTTTTGAGAACCGTAGGAGGAATACTATCAGGAAAATATGCCTTGTTAGTATTAAGCTCAGAGAGAGCAGAAATGACATCTTTAGAAGAAATTACAATGTTAGGCATAAATGAGTTGGAGGGATGAAATATGAAAAATAGCTCCGGAATCGCTTAAGGTAGAGTTAGAAGCAAAAGTTTGAGCGAAGAGTTCAAATTTAGTAGAAGGTAAAATGACAGTTGTGCCATCAGAAGAAACTAGAGGAGGGAAAGAGGTAGAAGCAAAGTTAGAGTTAATATTTTTGCAGAATGCCAGAAAGGGAGAGAGGAAGAGGAGCCAGAAAGATTATTGCATTTGAGGCGGAGAAAGGAGTTTTGGTATCTCGAAGAATAGATTTCGCACGATTCCGGGATGAAATATAAGTTGCGTGAGTTTCAGGAGTTTGAAGACGACGGTAATCTCTGAAGGCAGCATCCCTGCGGCAGATAGCGCAAGAACAAGTAGAGTTAAACCAAGGTTTGTTAGGTTTAGTAGAAGAGAAAGAATATGGAATGTACGCCTCCATGACAGAGAGAATCACCTTGGTTTTACTCTCTGCACACCCCGATTGACCCCTCCCACGAAAGCAGTAATCATTCCATGTGAAATCAATGAAGTTCAACCGCAAGTCAGACCAGTTAGCAGCACCGAAGTGTCACGAACGTCTCCTCGCCGAAGGCAGGGGCCGTTTTTTCCGGAAGACTTGAAGAGACAGAACACGATACGGAGATAAGAAGGTGATCGGATGAACCCAGAGGAGGAAAAAGTTTAACAGTATAAAGATAAGGATAAAAGGTTAAGAAAAGATCAAGTATGTTTGCTTCATCAGCAAGACGATCAGGGATGCGGTTAGAGAGTTGCACCAACTGCTCGAGGTTGTTCTGGATAGAAAGGTCGTAGGCGAGTTCACCAGATGGATCATGAGAACTAGATGAAAGCCATTGGCGGTGGTGAACATTGAAATCACCTAGAATAATGATTTCAGACAAAGGAGAAGAAGAAAGAATGTGTTCTATTTTGGAGTTTGAATGGTCGTAGAATTTTTTATAGAATATTAGATAAATAGACAGAACAAATAAATTTAGTAGTAGAATTGCAAAAGAGCTTAAGCCATAAAGTAGAGAATTCAGGAGACTCCAAATTAGAAACACGAGAGCAAATAACTTCGTTGCTCACATATGTGAAACATTCGCATTTGGCTGAAAATTGAGGATAGAGACAGTAGGAGGTAACAGAATAAGGTTTGCTTTTAGCACGCTCAAGCACCTAAATTTCGGTTAAGAACAAGAGATGAGGTTTAGAAGAAGAGAGATGGTGCTTAACAAAGTCTAAATTATGGAAAATTTCGCGAATATTGCAGAAATTGTGGGAAGCCGAACTCAGGGTCCTGGCGGCACCATCACATCATTGGAGGCCTCCAACTCCCAAGTGATGATGGGGTGAAGGGTGGATGAGGGGCATTCTTTGGATGCCGCCACTCTAAGCATCTCGGAGACTGTTTTGAGTTTCGCCATTTTTTGTTTTGCTTTATAAAGGTAATGTAAGAGTAAGGGCATGTAAATTTGTGGGAACATGAGAAGAAATGGGGTAGAGAAAAAGTGGGAGCATAGACATTCTAATATGGGGCGAGGGTACACTAGAGACCCTCTGAGAAGGTGAAACACGAATAGGAACGAACCAAAGGGCAACGGAGTGAAACGGAATGGTCTAGTCTATCCTATTACTCTGCGGGTTATGCCCAATAGAGGGTATTTGCATTATATGCATCTTCCCTATATATATATATATATATATATATATATATATATATATATATATATATATATATATATATATATATATATATATATATATATATATATAGAGAGAGAGAGAGAGAGAGAGAGAGAGAGAGAGAGAGAGAGAGAGTGAGAGAGAGAGAGGATCGTAGAGATGCCCAAAATAATGTTCTTTGGTTAGCTCCTTTTCGCCATTCACATTCTCTGAGGATTTCTGGTGTACCCTTGTCTTATATTGAAGTGTCTGGGATCCCACTACCTTCACACCCCCTTTCTTCACATGTTCCCCTCAAATTTACAGGTAATTACTTATACATTACCATTAAAAAATAAGGATAGATAAACAAAAAGCTGATTTGGAGATGAATCTAAAGAATGCCCCTAATCCACCCTTCAATCCCATCATCGCTTGGGAGTTGGTTGCCTCTAATGATGGAGATGTTGCTGCCAAGAACTCGCATCCGGCATACCTTGGTGCACGGTCTTCTTTTTTTTCATTAATTTCTGGAAAATTCGTGGTCTTCTCCTTAATTTTACATTTTTCGTATAACACCTCTCTTCTTCTAGATCTCATCTCTTGTTCTTAATTAAAACTTAGGTGCTTAAGTGTGCTAAAAGCAAACATTACTCCTTTACCTATTGTCTCTATCGTCAATTTTAAGCCAAAGGCAGATGTTACGCATATGTACGAAACGATGTTGTTGGTTCTCGTGTATTTAATATGAAGTCTTCTAAATTCTCTACTTAATGGTTTCGACTCTTGCAATTTTACAACTAAGTTTATTTATTCTGTCTGTTTGTCTCCTAACTCTGCTGACTATAAAAATTCTTCTATTATTTAAACTACAAAATGGAGAACATTCTTTCTTCTTCTCCTTTCTCCGAAATCATCATTTTAGGTGATTTCAACGTTCACCACTGCCAATGGTTTTCACCTAGTTCTCATAATCCAGCCGGTTTTCTCGCTTACCACTTTTCTATTCAGAACAACTTTGAGCAGTTGATATAGTTCCCTATCCGTATCCCTGACAGTTTTGGTGATGAACCTAATTTATACTTGATCTTCTATTAACCTTTTACCTTTCTTCTTATAATGTTAGAGTCTCTCTTCTTCTGTTCATTAGATCACCATCTTAACTCTGTTTTTTTTTCCTGTCTCTTTAACTCTCTGCAAGAACGGTCACCTCCTTCGGAGAGGAAGCCTTTCTAGCACTTCCATACTGCTAACTAATCTGACTTGTTGCTGCACTTCTCTGATTTCACATGGAATGATTACCGTTTCCTTAGGAAGGATCGCTCTGAATTTGCAGAGCGAATAACCGAGTTGATTCTCTCCAGCATGGAGGTGTACATTCCATATTCTTTCCCTTCAACTTAACTAAACAAACCTTGTTTTAACTCTACTTGTTTTCGTACTATTCACCATATTGAAACTGCCGTCTGGGATTACCGTCGTCTTTAAACTCTAGAAACTCATTTAACTTGTATTTCATCTCGGAATCTTGTAAAATCTATTCTTCGTAACACCCAAAACTCTTTTTTCGTCGTAAATGAAATAATCTTTCTAGTTCCCACTCTTCAGTCCCTTTCTGGCCTTTTGCGAAAAAATATCAACTCTAACTTTACTTCTTCCTTTTTTTATGCATTCATACCTAACACGTTACGCACATAAAAATTGTGACGTCACTACCTTCGCATTCCGGATTCAGATAATATGAGGTTCATAACGTTATGTCAAAATGGAAATCCGAGAAGAACCAGGTTCGTGGGGGAAGGGATAACTAGGAAAAAGTTTCTTCCCAACTTTCATGATTTAGTGGCTGAAAATAGATGAAATTGGGATCATAACATGTAAATAAGGAGAGAGATTCAACCACTGGAACCTTCAGTTGAAAGGGTTCGAGGCTTTAAATCATAAAGTCTGGTAATTGGAAAATAGAAAGGTTGGGAAATTCAAAAAGGAAAGATTGGAACTTTAAAGAGGGAAAGGATAAGGAAGTAAGAAATCCTCGTAGCCCTATAACCTAGAAGATGAGGGGGAGGGGGGTTCTCCACCATCCTTTAAGTCAAAACTGAGGAAACTGAGGGGTCCTATGGGCACAGAAAGGTCTCCATTCCCAAGTGGGTACTAAATTCGAGGGAATATTCGCCCCTCAGGAAACTCTTGAAACTTTGCGATGTTGCATTGAAAGACTGATTGGCACCCTTGTCAAGGCACTTATGTAACATGATATAGTATGAAGGGGAAGAGTAAAAATTTATAAAGAAGGGTATGCCACCTAAAAGACATGAAGGAGCTTGGGAATGTGTTTTAAGGTAAGTTCAGCAGCAAATAGTTATTTGGTTTATAGTTTTGAGATAAAAAAGAATCATGAAAGAGGCTCAAAAAGGAGATACGCCTCCGAAATTGGGATGAAAAAGAGTGTGCGTGGTTTTGTTTCTCCCCATTTTCTCCAGTACATACATACATACATACATACGTACATACATACATATATGTGTGTGCGTTTGTCTGCGTAGATGTGTACATTCGTGTGTGTATAAATGTGGAGTAAAATATCAAACGTTCCAGAGTTAGTAATGGATTAGCAGTAAGTCAAAATTTCGACTTTAAAAATCTTTTTTCTCTCTCTCTCTCTCTCTCTCTCTCTCTCTCTCTCTCTCTCTTCTCTCTCTCTGTCTCTCTCTGTCTGTCTCTCTCTCTCTCTCTCTCTCTCTCTCTCTCTCTCTCTCTCTCTCTCTCTCTCTCTCTCTCTCTCTCTCTCTCTCTCTCTCTCTCTCTCTCTCTCTCTCTCTCTCTCTCTCTCTCCTGCTGCTGCTGCTGCTGACTGATGGGATGTGTGTTTGTGTCTGCCTTCATTTGTCTATTTTGTGTGTATCTGAGCCGATTTTTTTCCCTCTCATTCCAACCAATTTGTGAGCGTGGGCTTCTTCTCCAGTAGAACACCGCCCATTCTATCTAATCTGATTCCTTTATAAAGAGTTTATCTGATGAAACGCCCATCACGGGTGTCATGTGGGCGTAATGCGTTGGACAAGGAGCCAATCAAGAAAAAGAAATATTAAATCTCAAAAGAAAACTCGTTTCTTTAATTTGCAATCAATTAATAAGCAGCCAACTTGAATACGCGTCTTTACGCAAACACACACACACACAGACACACACACACTCACACACACACACACACATATATATATATATATATATATATATATATATATATATATATATATATATATATATATATATATATATATATATATATATATATATATATATATATATATATAAGCACAGTATATTCTTTACTTAGAATTTGACTCATTTCGCAATTTGGTATGTTGTTTACTTTTGGCCACAACAAAATGTCTAGAAATATTGCAAAAATTATCTGCTTAATTTTTTGCATTCTATAGCTACCTATTTTCTGAAAGTTAATTTTCACAACTCTTTATAGCAATCTGAAAGAATAAAAAATGCGATTTTAAATCTGTAGGTGCAAGCACAGACTAAGTATATATATACAATGGTGCAAGTGATATAACTACCTTAAAAGAGTAAATCTTTGAATAAAAAAAATCATATTTTTCAGTGATTGACTCTACTTGTTCACGACTTAATGAAACTAAAGCAGTTTTGAATTTGGTCAAGTAAACTTCATTAAGTTTAGAAATAAAAAATTCTGGTAAATAAGAAATTGCTCTTTTGAATTCTTTTGCATACAGAAGAGGAAATATATAGTCTATAAATTAAAAAATTCCGAAGCTTCTCTCTCTCTCTCTCTCTCTCTCTCTCTATATATATATATATATATATATATAT
>SEYY01024973.1:30000-40322 GCA_009176605.1 Armadillidium nasatum
CTTTTATCTTTGGGATTAGTTAGGCTGTTTTGTAGGTATTCTTTGAATTTATTTGATTCATGGGCTGAGATTAGTGTTGAGATTTGTGTGTTTAACGTGTTTAGTTGTGTGGTGAGCTCAGCTGTGTGTGTTCTGTATTGTGGAAGTTTATTTCTTTTCTTTATAAGGTTGCAGATTTCTGGGGTTTTAGTGCTTCCTATAGCCTTTTTGAATGTATAAGTTGGATGCTTTGTGAACTGTTTTAACGAAAGAGTTGATGACTGAGTATAGGGAGCGTGGGTTGGTTATTTCCTGTTGAATTAAATGGGTTTCTATATGGTACGTGAAGTTTGCCCAGTTTGCTTTTTTTTGTAGTTTGTAAATGTAATTAGTTTTTGAGGTATAATTGTTTATCAACAATGTATATGATTATGATAGGAATATTATCAGATGTTAGGTATATTTCCGTTTTTCATGTGAGGTTTGGATGAAGAGATGGTGAGGAGAAGGTTATGTCAGGAGCTAATGGAGTAATCGAGTAGGTAAGTTTCTGTAGTTTAGGATATTTAATGTTTCTAATTCATCAAGAATGTGTGATCTTCTGGTGTCTATTGGGTAGTTCTTGTACCATCCTGTATGATATTCGTTGAAGTCGCCTTCTATGATTAGGTTGGTGATTGTGTTCAGAGATGATATGTTTGATTTGAAGTCGTTAGATAGTATGTTGCTGTGGGATGGAGGATGTAAATGTTTATTATGATGTGTGTGGAGTTGTTGATTAACATTTTGAAGGATTGAATGTTCAAAATAGAATCATTTATAAGGTTTGTTGTGTTAGTTATAGTATTGTAGCACATTGTATTGTTTTTTTTTTTATTAAAGTCAGCAGCGAGTAGTTGATTGGCTAGTTGCTGGTGCATATGGAGTTGTAACTCTAAAATGGGGCTTTAGAGGTAAATGCTGGAAATTGAGCTTACTGGATTAATGTTATGTCGATGTTATGTTTGGTGAGAAATATCTGTATATCTAAATGTTTTTGTAAAGACCATTAATATTTATCTGAAAAATTTTGATTTTGTGTTTTGAGTTTGTTATAACTGAGACTGTTGGGGGGTTGCAGATTGTGCAGGTCCATATGTGGTTCAGACTCTGATTGGGGAGCATTTATTTTGATGGATCCATTTATTACAATTGAAATATTCATTGAAGGTTGGTTGCTTTTGATTTATTTAGAACATATGGGACAAGGGTATATTATTGGGATAGGGTTTGGGTGAAAATCTCCGGTTTGTTGTAGTAAGAAGGAGGTGATTGAGGCTTGTCACCCCTGCTAAGAAAGAAGATAAACAGTGTAAGGCATTTGAAAGAGATGTGAGAGAACTTGGTCACTCCGGCCTGCGGAACAGGAAAATCCTTTCTGCAAAGATCCGCTTTCATGAGTACAGCTTTTGTTCGGACTGTTGCAGCCGATGTGCCGCAAGGATTGCTCTACCTCTTGGTGGTGATACCCTCGCAATTTACTCTGCTGTCGAGAGCACCACGTGAAGGCAGCACGAATCCCTCCCGATATATATATATATATATATATATATATATATATATATATATATATATATATATATATATATATATATATATATATATATATATATATATATATATATATATATATATATATAATATATATATATATATATATATATATATATATATATATATATATATATATATATATATATATATATATATATATATATATATATATATATATATATATTATATATATATATATATATATATATATATATATATATATATATATATATATATATATATATATATATATATATATATATATATATATATATATATATATATATATATATATATATATATATATATATATTATATATATATATATATATATATATATATAATATATATATATATATATATATATATATATATATATATATATATATATATATATATATATATATATATATATATATATATATATATATATATATATATATATATATATATATATATATATATATATATATATATATATATATATATATATATATATATATATATATATATATATATATATATATATATATATAATATATATATATATATATATATATATATATATATATATATATATATATATATATATATATATATATATATATATATATATATAAATATATATATATATATATATATATATATATATATATATATATATATATATATATATATATATATATATATATATATATATATATATATATATATATATATATATATATATATATATATATATATATATATATATATATATATATATATATATATATATATATATATATATATATATATATATATATATATATATATATATATATATATATATATATATCTATGTATATATATGTGGTAATTTTGATGAGAAGAAATGAGAATCTCTGATCCTCTCTAAGAGAGTCACTCTGACATATCACTGAGATCTGATCTTATATCTCATCTTATAAGTAACCTTCCAAAATATCTTTAATTTTGTGGCATTGTTTGTGCAGGTGTCTTTTGAATCTCGTCCACCTGTTTACAAGAAAGAATTCAGAGAGATTCACTTCTTCATTCTCTTATAATTAACTATATTTAAAGCTTAACTACATTTTACACAAAATCATATATATATATATATATATATATATATATATATATATATATATATATATATATATATATATATATATATATATATATATATATATATATATATATATATATATATATATATATATATATATATATATATATATATATATATATATATATATATATATAATATTTTTTTTTTTTTTTTTTTTTTTTTAAACTTCTGGTGGTAAAAGGCAAGAGGCCTACCAAATTTCCACCACAGAAAAGAGCAAATCGGGATCCTGGTCAGATTAAACTCCGATATGTCCAGAGACACGGCCTTTGAATGTGTGTAAGTCATAGGAAATTGGGAAAATAGATAAAGGAAGTGTGTTCCAAACTTTACCAGAAGAGTACATGTAAGATTGAGCATACCGGTTAAGTCTGGGGTCAGAGAGCTGAACACAGAAAGGATGAAACTGTGTAGAAAGACGTGTTACACGATCTCTTCTTAAAGGAGGAGGTATGCGGGGAGAAAGTTCGGAAGAGCAGTGTCCGTTGTAATAGCTATAGTATAGAGAAAGTAACGCAACAATTCGACAGGCAGAAAGAGATTGGAGAGAATTAGTGAGAGTAGGAGATTTGATAAGACGATAAGCCCTAGACTTCACCTTTTCAAGGAGAGCTTTGTGAGTGGAACAACTCCAGATGTGTGAGGCGTACTCCAATATATATATATATATATATATATATATATATATATATATATATATATATATATATATATATATATATATATATATATATATATATATATATATATATATATATTACCTCTTGTGGGCAAAGGCCATAGGTCTACCAAGTTACCACCAGAGTTAGGGAACAATCCAGAAAACGGGTCAATTTAAAAGGCCCACATGCCCCGATACACGACATTTAAAGGTGTGTAAGTCATAGAAAGTTGGAAAAATAGATGAAGGGAGTGCGTTCAAGAATTTACAAGTAGAGTACATATAAGATTGAGCATAGCGTTTAAGTCTGGGGTCAGAGAGTTGGACACAGAAAGGATGAGAGTGTGTAGAAAGGCGTGTCGGACGAGCCCTTCTCAATTTAGGAGGTATGCGAAGGGAGAGCAGTGTTCATTGTAATAGCGATAGTATAGAGAGAGTGACGCAACAGTTTGACGAGCAGAAAGAGACTGGAGAGAATTAGTGAAAGCAGAAGAGTTGATAAGACAAAAAGCCCTAGACTCCACCTTCTCAAGGAGAGCTGTATGAGTGGAACCACCTCAGATATGTGACGCATACTCCATACATGGGTGAACAGCACCCCTATACATAGAAAGCAACTGGGGTGGAGTGAAGAAATTCTGAAGGCGCCTCAGAGCACACAACCTCTCAGAAGCTTATTTAGAGAGAGAAATAATGTGATCCTTCTAAAAAAGATAAAAAAGAAACACCGAGAATATTATGGAGAGATAAAGGTTTGAGCTGTGAATTTTCAAAGAAGATATCATAGTTGTGTGGAAGAGTGTGTCGAGTAGAAAGGTGGAGAAATTGAGTTCTTGAGGCATTTAAAACTACAATGCTATCTCTGTCCCAATTTGAAATACGAGAAAGATCAAAGGTCAGTGTCTCCAAGACTACCCTCCTTGCTTCTGTTAATTGCTGTTAGGGGGGCGCCTTTCAAATTGAAAGGAATAATGCAGGGTGGACTCATCGGCATAGGAATGGATAGGGGATGAAGTAACAGATAGAAGGTCGTCAATGAAAAACAGAAAAGTGTTGGGGATATGACAGAACCTTTAGGAACACCACTATTAATAGATTTAAAGGATGAACGGTGGCTGTCTACAACAGCTACTATAGTACGAACAGAAGAGAAATAAGAGAGAAGGTCACAGAGAGAAGGATAGATTCCGAAAGAGGGAAATTTGGGAATCAAAGCTTTGTGCCAGACTCTGTCGAAAGCTCTCGATATGTCCAGCACGACAGAAAAAGATTCACCGAAATGCCGAAGAGCGGAAGACTAAGAATCAGACAGAAGGGAAAGAAGATCACTAGTAGAGCGTTTCTTATGAAAGCCATACTGGCGATCAGAGATAAGATTAGAAGAATTGAGATGTTTCCAAATCTTCCTGTTAAGGATAGATTCGAAAATTTTATAAAGAACGGAGGTTAAAGAAATGGGACGATATTTAGAGGGTTGAGAGGGGTCCTCCTTCTTCGGTACAGGCTGAATGAGCGCACGTTTCCAAAGAGAATGGAAGGTTGAAGTAGACGAAATTGTTTACCAAGACAAGGTGCAAGCTCGGAAGCGAAAGTTTTGAGAACCACAGGAGGAATACCATCAGGACCGTACGCCTTCTTGGTGTTAAGCTCTGTGAGGACAGAAATGACGTCTTTAGAAGTAATTACAATTTTAGGCATAAAAGAGCTGGAGGGGATTGAAGGAGTAGGAACAGCTCCAAAATCATCTAAGGTTGAATTAGAGCGAAGAGTTCAGCTTTAGAGGAAGGTAAAACGGCAGTCGTATCGTCGGAAGATACTAAAGGTGGAAAACAGGAAGAAGCATAGTTAGAGTTGACATTTTTTGTAAAATGCCAGAAAGGGTGTGAAGAAGAAGAACCAGAAAGATTATTGCATTTTCTTCGGAGAAATGAGTTTTTAGTGTCACAAAGAATAGATTTTTCACGATTCCGGGATGAAATATAAGTTGAATGAGTTTCTGGAGTTTGAAGATGACTGTAATCCCTGAAGGCAGCATCCCTCTGACGAATAGCACGAGAACAAGCAGTGTAAAACCAAGGTTTGTTAGGTTTAGTAGAATGGAAAGAATATGGAATGTACGCCTTCATGCCAGAGAGAATCCCCTCGGTTTTGCACTCTGCACACTCCGAGGGATCCTTCCCACGGAAGCAGTAATCATTCCATAGGAAATCAGAACCGTACAGAAAGTACAACCGCAAGTCAGACCAGTTAGTGGCACCGTAATGCCAGAAACGTCTCCTCGCCGAAGGCGGTGGCCGTTCTTGCGAAGACTTGAAGAGACAGAACAAAACACTGAGGCAAGAATGTGATCGGATGAACCCAAAGGAGGAAAGAGTTTAACAGAATAAGAGGAAGGATTAGAAGTTAGGGAAAGATCAAGTAGGTTGGATTCCTCGCCAAGACGGTCAGGAATACGGGTTGGGAGATACAACAACTGCTCAAGGTTGTTCTGGATAGAAAAGTGGTAGGGGAGTTCACCAGCTGGATCATGAGAGCTAGAAGAAAGCCATTGACGGTGGTGAACATTGAAATCATCTAAAATGATGATTTCGGAGAAAGAAGAGGAAGAAAGAATATGTTCTATTTTGGAGTTAAAATAAATGAAGAATTTTTTATAGTCGGTAGAATTATGACATAATGAATTTAGGTGTAGAGTTGCAGGAAAGTTTAAGCCAGAAAGTAGATAATTCAGAAGAATCCAAATCAGAGACATCAGAACAAACGACATCGTTGCGCGCATATGCGCATCATCCGCCATTGGCTGAAAATTGAGGATAGAGACAGTAGGAGAAAACAGAGTAGAGTTTGATGTCAGAGCACTCAGACACTTGGGTTTAAGATAGGAACAAGAGATGAGGTCTAGGAGAAGAGAGGTGGTGTTGGACAAAGTGGAAATTAGAAACGAAACAGAGAATGTTGCAGAAGTTAAGGAAAAAAGAAGACAATACACCTGGGCAAGTCGACTTAAAAGTCTTGGTGGCACCAACCCCATCACCTGAGGCCACCAACTCCCAAGTGGTGATAGGGGAAGGGGTGGAAGAGGTATATATATATATATATATATATATATATATATATATATATATATATATATATATATATATATATATATATATATATATATATATATATATATATCTTTTTCTTTCTCCCTGGAAGGGTTTTCACCCTGTTAGTGGTCAGCAGCTTTCTTAATCTCCTCTTAAAAGTCTTCCTCCTAGAGGGCTCTATAAGATCATGTTTTTCATATATATATATATATATATATATATATATATATATATATATATATATATATATATATATATATATATATATATATATATATATATATATATATATATATATATATATATATATATATATATATATATATATATATATATATATATATATATAGTAGTATATACGGCGAGTTCGACCCAGATTAGGCTTAACGAAAAAAAAAAAAAAAAAAAAAAAAAAAAAAAAAACCAACGGACTTTTCTGCATTTGCGTACAATCCTGCATTCTCAGGGGCCTTCCTGACATTTTCTTTGTCGATTCACGGACCCATGCGTACCCACGGACCCGTACCCCAGATTCGAGCCAACTTCAGCCTGATTGAACCGCAAAGAAAATGGTCAGGAAAGAAAGTGAGGTGAACGCAGCGATTTTGCAAACTCAGGCAACTTCCTGATACCATTTTGGGGGGTTCACGGGGCCCCAGCTAGGGCCCCTTCCCAGACTTGAGACCAATTTCAATGGGTTGAACCACCCAAAATGATGTCAGGAAAGAGCGTGAGGTCAATCTGAGCGAAGGGATTTGCATTGCAAACCAAAATCCCGTTCGGGTTTTTTTTTTTTTTTTTTTTTTTTTTTTTTTTCTGGGTCGATCTCGCCGTATAATATATATATATATATATATATATATATATATATATATATATATATATATATATATATATATATATATATATATATATGTGTGTGTGTGTGTGTGTGTGTGTGTGTGTGTGTGTATATGCATGTGCATGTGTGTGTGTGTTCATGTGATATTTATTAGTCATTACCATCAACACTAATGATATGTATTGTGGATACATAGCTATCACCCTCCATCTCTTCCACCTTTCCCTGTTTTAATCTCATCAATACTCTGCTACATTTATTTCTTCTCTCCGAATCTCTTTTCTCTCCTTTAAGCCACGACTTGAACCTCTTTTTATAAATAACCAACTTTAATCAAATCATTCGCGCCATTCATGAACCTTTATGACCGTCGCTTCTCTTTATTTTTTACTTTCATATAAAAATCTCTACTAAAATACAATCATCTACTTTACAAAAACTCCCCAACAACTTGAACTCTTTATTTGTTCCATTCTTTCTGTATCAAGCCTTTATTCAAATCATACATTTCTCTAATACTTTCTCCGGACTCTATCCTCTCTTATTCGATAAAAAGATTTTTCATATCTCTAATCTATAAATACAAACAACAAAGTCATCTCAAGTAGTTTCCAAAACAGTTCGTATTTCTTTCACAGTTTTCGATTTAAGTTTTCTTCCAAATTGATCAAAGAATTCTTGTCACAGATATTTCAGCATCATCTCAGCATTCATATTGTTAATTTCCTCCTCCATTTCTCATTTTGATAATAAGCTTATAAGTAACTAGAACCAACTATGTCCTAAAAAAGCATGATCTGGATCCAATCCAGGCGAATATAAGAGTTGTCATCAATACAAGGTGTAAAATGTTCGCATAATTTCAGCCATTTTGAGCAGAGAAATTTTTCCTTCCCTGAAGGGATTTTCAGCTCTTTTCAAACATCAATAGTCACATTTATTTTGGGAAAGTTGAAGGCATATTTTCTTGATTGAAAAGAACGAAGACAGTGACTACGATTGATTTTCAGAAGAGATAATTAATAGAATGAGAAATAATCTTTTTCATAGTGTGAGCTTTCGCTGCTTTCTAATCTTTGAGCAAAAGTGTTGAAACTGAAATATTTCTAATATATTATGTATAAATAATAACTGAATAGCACAGAAGAGGAGTCTTAGGAGTCACACACCAAAAATATCCCATAAAGAAGTTTATAATATATAAGGCCTATTTTTGGGATATATATATATATATATATATATATATATATATATATATATATATATATATATATATATATATATATTTATTATATATATATATTATATATATAATAATATTATTTATTATTTTATTATTATTATTATTATTTGTGTCTGTGAAATTATAAGGGATTTAGAAGTTACTCCAATGGAAGATGAACTGGATTAAATTATAAAAACCTGTGTTAATTATGTTATCTTTGGACTCTAATTTTGGATTATTTTGTTTCTCAGTTTTGGTCTTTGAGAAAATTTCTTTTAAAAATGAAATAAATAAAATAAATAAAGTTCCATTGGAGAAAAACATTTCTGATTACACAATTTTTGTAATATTTTGCTGACTCATTTTGAGGTTTGAAAATGTTGGAATTACTAACTATAATAAAGGTTCTTTTTAAAACTTATCAGAATTGATAATATATATATATATATATATATATATATATATATATATTATATATATATATATATATATATATATATATATATATACATATATATATATATATTATATATATATATATATAATATATATATACTATATATATATATATGATGACATCCGCAACCGCATAAGCATAGGAGGAGCATTCTCATCAAAATTAATATCCGCAACTGCATCCGCATCCGCACTTTTGAAAATTTAACATTCGTATCCGCATCTCTGGAGCATCCTCATCAAAATTAACATCCGCCTCTGCATCCGCATCCACACTTTTGAAAATTCAACATCCGCATCCGCATTTTCGAAAATTTTACATCCGGATCCGCATCCGCATCCGCAGTTGACGAAAATTATATATCCGCATCCGCAAATGAGAAATATGACCTGCGCTCCACCACTAATTATATATATATATATATATATATATATATATATATATATATATATATATATATATATATATATATATATATATATATATATATATATATATATATATATTCCATACAGAGAAGGAATTTATGAAAAAATTTCTCCATTTTAATTTATTCCCAAAGTGGAAAAAGAATTAACGAGTATCTCACTAATATCTTCAGACTCACTCTTCATTTTCCTACTGTACTCCTTCTGAATTTATAGTTTCTTCAGACACAAGAAATCTTAACCAATGTTTCTCAGATCCTCATTAATTTATTTATTTAAATCTACCAGTTGTAATGCTGCAAATGTAGGCCAAACTGGTCTGCAGTTGAAAGTAAGGATTGATAAGCATAAAGGAGTTTCCTTTAGAACAGGCCATCTCCTTTGCTCTCCTGTACACTTAGGCATAAAAGGACATGTCATACCCACCCTTTTTCTTAATTAAATTTCTCTGTTCTTCAACATGCATCTTCCATTCTTGATTGTATGATTTTTAAAAACTCATTCCCTATTTTTATATGATCAACATTCTTTTATTGTCCTTTTGTCTTCTATTGTAGTTATATATTATATATATAATATATATATATATATATATATATATATATATATATATATATATATATATATATATATATATATATATATATTACTATCACCTTTCGCACTTTCGTGGGGTGGTGCCCGCCACAATTACCTTACAAACATAACCATTCTTACCTTTCAACTCCTTTCACAATCGCCCTCCATCTCACTCTGTCCTCCGGAAGTCTTCTACCCTCTTCTAAACTCAAATTCCTTCTACCCGATAACTCCCTCACTCCATCCATCCATCTCCACTTTGGCCTTCTCTTACCCTTACCACCATCCAACTCGGAACTATGTACCTTGCCCACCATTCTGTCCTCATTCATTCTACA
>SEYY01024974.1:0-2500 GCA_009176605.1 Armadillidium nasatum
GCAAAACGGCAGTTGTACCATCACAAGATACTAAAGGTGGAAAAGGGGAAGAAGCAAAGTTTCTGGAGTCTGAAGACAACGATAATCCTTGAAGATAGCGTGGCGGATAGCCCGTAAACAAGCAGAGTTAAACCAAGGTTTGCTAGGTTTAGTAGAAGAGAAAGAATATGGAATGTACGCCTCCATGCCAGAGAGAATCACCTCGGTTATGCGCTCTGCACATTCCGAGGGACCCTTAAATCGGACTTTAAAAAAAATAAATAAATAAATATATATATATATATATATATATAATATATATATATATATATATATATATATATATATATATATATATATATATATATATATATATATATATATATATATATATATGTGTGTGTGTGTGTGAATAAATAATATTGCTATGAAAACCAGAATATAATAGATGAAAAATAGAAAGATGTACAAATGAAAGACAAATAAACAATCCTCCAAATTCGAACCTGTAACCCTTCTAATGAAAATTGAGTTCATTGTCCTAACTACCGGAAGAGAAGAAAATTTAGAAGAATTGATTCCCATCAAAACAATATTTACCAGTCGATCATTAATTTACATAAATAAACATTACCTTAAAAAAAAAATAATAAAAAAAAAAAACTATTATTTATTTTAAATTTTATTATTTTATTACATAATTTAGAGATATTGTGGAGGAAATGTTCCCCATTGTGAATATTGCTCTGATGGGAATCCATTCGATTAAAAGTAGAATTGATGGTGACATTTTTTGGGTTACTTTGATGGTTCTCTTGTTAAGACGATGGACTCAGTTGTTACTTAAATGGACGTCGGTTAGAACCCCAGAGAGGACACGTTTCTTCCATAATATATATATATATATATATATATATATATATATATATATATATATATATATATATATATATATATATATATATATATATATATATATATATATATATATATATATAGAAAGAGAGGCAGCTTCTTACTGAATTAATAGACTGGAAAAAGATAAAAGAATTTTAATATTAAAAATTACTCCTATTCCTAATTAAAGAAAAATTCGCTTTAAAAATTTAAAAACCTTACTGCTTGGATACTATAGGATCAATCAAATGTCTTAATTAAATTAAGGATTCTTTAAAATTTACGAAATTAGGATTTCACTCTTACCACAAATCAATTAGTTTTAAAGAGATTACAACTTTAATTACATGTTTAATTAAGGCAGCTAAAAGTAGCTATATAAGTTCTATATTGCTAATATAGCTAACTTGTTGCTTATGAAATGCCTTGATTAGTTATTGCACTATTTAACGAGATCATCTTTGAAGACTTAAAATATTGAAAGTTTTTTTTGAAAAGAAATAAATTTTCTTTGAAGTAATGTACTTTAAGTACTTTTGTACTTAAATTTATACAAAAAACTAAAAACAGAGATTTCGAAAAAGGAAAAAAAAAAGAAATTCTTAGTGAAAAAAATAATTTAAATATTTATAGCAAATAAAAATCAGAAATTTCAAAGAAAGAAAAAAAAAAACAGTTAAATTTATAATTTTAATTTTTTATAACAACTAAAAATCATAGATTTCAAAAAGAGAAAGAAAAAAAAATTTCCTGAAATATATAATTTAAAATTTTGAGTTATAAATGCTTCATTAAAATTGAATAGTTAATTAATTATAAAATTTCAAAATTTGAATTTTATTTTGGAAGTTGAGTTAAATTAATTGGTTTCTGCTTTGGTCAAACCAACGAAAAGGTCTTCATTCTAATTTCAATATATCGTGTAGGATATCTTAACACGAACAAAATAAGGACTACCATGACTACTTCTACTACTCTCAATACTATTTCATACTATTATATACTACTAGTATAATAATAATATATAATAATAATAATAATAATAATAATAATAATAATATAATAATAATAATAATAATAATAATAATAACAATAATACTTAGTTTGTATTCTAAGAGCATTAACCCGAAGAGGGGGAAAAGATTTGCTATTTATCAATTTGACAGCAATACACAATTCTATTTTTAAGGAATGAAGAGGGAGAGTGAGCGATTCTTTAACATTTCTAGAAAATCCGTTTCACCTTTGTATATGATATCGATTATCTAGATTTTGCTAGAGTGTAATTGGCTTTTTCAAAGGTATGAAAGATAGTGCCACGCAAATTAGTTCGCTAGCAGTATTTTTAAATTTATAATTATATTATTTCATATATGATTAAAAGCTTAGAAGATGTGGTTAGTCACTGCATGGGTGTAAATATTTTGTTGCTTTGGTAATAATATTACTAAAACTTGGGGTTCTGCACTCGTGGTGGTTACGTGGTTTTGAAAATGCATAAATTAATGCCTAGTAAATAGCTATTAAGTTTTCTTAGGCGCCCTTACATCCCTATAGACTACCGAGTTGGTGGAGGTAAACAAAATAGTAATAAAGCATTTTTAATACACATTTCAGTCTCGTA
>SEYY01024974.1:15000-17500 GCA_009176605.1 Armadillidium nasatum
GATTACTTAAGAGAATAAAAGCGAATAAATTGTTTTTTTCTTCCCTCATTTTATTTTAATAGAGTTTTCCCCATTTTTATTCCTCATATAAAAATTAGAAGCGAGAATTTTTTTTAGTTTTCAAATAGCCTTTATAAAGATAAAATCAGCCACATACTATCTTTACTTTTATTTCATGATTCTGAGGTTTAATTTGTGATTTAGGAGCATTCTTTGTTTTCTATTGCAATTCAAGTTTCTCATATCATGAAAAAGCTTAAAGAGAAGAATTCAGATTCAAATGAACTTTCTCATATACTCATAATGCAGTTTTAAACTATTGATTTGTATTGGCGAAAAGTTCATAAAATGCTTTCTTACATATATATATATATATATATATATATATATATATATATATATATATATATATATATATATATATATATATATATATATATTATATATATATATATATATATATATATATATATATATAGAGGAGTAGATTATTAGATGTAAATGTATTAAGAGGAGCAGCCATGGGTATATCTGACTATTACTTAGTAGTGGCGAGGGTCAAGGTTAAAGGAGGTTGGGAGAAAGTAAAGGCGAGAAAGAGGGTGGTGGAGGTGGTGCGGGTAGAAAGGCTGGAAGAAGAGGAAAATAGAGGTGATTACATAAGAGGAATAAGAGAGAAGTGGAGAGAGGTATTGAGGAGTGAGGTGGAGGATGTTGAAGAGGAATGGAATAAATTGAAGATAGCTTTAGTGGAGGTTGCGAGAAGTGTGTGTGGGTGAAGAAAATAGGGAATGGAAGGCGGAAAGGGAGTGAATGGTGGAATGAAGATTTGGAGAATATGGTGAAAAGAAAGAAGGACGCCTTTAACAGGTATCTGGGTACAAAGGAGGCACTGGATTGGGAGGAGTATAGGGTGAGGTGTAGGGAGGTGAAAAGAGAGGTCAAGAGGGCAAAAAGAAGAGTAGAAGAGGAGTGGGCCAGAAAGTTAGCAGAAAATTTTAAGGAAAGGAAATAAAATGTTTTGGAAAGAGGTAAATAGGGTGAGGAAAGGAGGGGAAGAGAGGGGAGAGGGAGTGAAAGGGGAAGATGGAGAAATATTACAGGGAGAGAAGGATGTTGGAGAAAGATGGAAAATGTATTTTAGTTGAATTGTTGAACGAAGGGATAGAGATTAGTAATGGGGAGGGGTAGAAAATGATGGAGAAGCAGTTATCGAGGATCAGGAGATAAATATTAGTAAAGAGGAGGTGGAAGTAGCGGTGAGAAAGGTAAAGAAAGGAAAATCTGCAGGAATGGATGGTATATACGGAGAGATGATAAAAGAAGGACCTAGAGAGTTGATTGACTGGTTGGTGAGATTGTTTAATGTGTGTTGGAGAGAAGGGAGAGTGCCTCAGGAGTGGCAGGACTCCTGCATTGTACCTATATACAAAGGAAAAGGTGATAAGATGGTTTGTAAAAATTATAGGGGATCAGTCTGCTGAGCGTGATAGGAAAGATTTATGGGAAGGTGTTGGTGAGGAGAATGAAAGAATTGACAAGTGAGGGAATGGGTGAGGAACAAGGGTTTTAGGGAGGGTAGGGGATGTGTGGACCAGGTATTCACACTGAGATTGATTATAGAGAAATTGCGTGAAAAAAATAAAATGGGGTATGAATGTTTTCTGGATTTGGAAAAAGCATATGATAGAGTATGCAGGAGAAAGTTATTCGAAATATTAATGGAAAGGGGGTTGAAAGGGAAATTACTGAAGGGGGTGAAAGCTTTTTATGCGAATTGTAGATCAAGAGTGAGGGTGAAGAGGGAACTTTCGGATTGGTTTAGCATAGGAGTGGGATTGAGACCGGGGTGTGTAATGTCGCCATGGTTATTTAATCTATTGATGGATGGTGTAGTTAGAGAAATGGAGAGAGAAGGGAAGGGTATTAGGTTGAGAAATATGGAGGGTGAATGGGATGTGAATGTTTTATTTTTTTTGCAGATGATGCGGTGTTGGTGGCAGAATCTGGAGAAAGTTGAGAATACTTGTGAGAGAGTTTGAGGGGAAAAGTGCAAACATGAGATTGAAAGTCAATCCAGCAAAGAGTAAAGTTATGGGTATTGGAGGTGGGGATGAAGAGATGTGGAGGGAGGAATGGGGGGTGTAGAAGTGGGGGAAGGAAACTTGAGGAGGTGAATGAATTCAAATATCTAGGAATGTTGGTGGAAGGTAAGGGTGGGACGAAAAAAGAAATAAAGAAATAGAGTGGTAGAGGGAATGAAAGTGTTGGGGGGTCTAAGAGAAGTATGGAAGAAAGGAAAAATTTCAAAAGAAATAAAGATAAGAATGTTTGAATGTATGTGTTTACCTTCTGTAATGTATGGGTGTGAAACATGGATGACAAGTGTTCGAGCGAGGAAATGTTTGAATGTCTTTGAGATAAAAGGTTTGAGAGCGATATATGGATTGATAAGGAATGATATTATTAGAAATGAAAGAATGAGGAATATGTGTAAATG
>SEYY01024974.1:22500-23529 GCA_009176605.1 Armadillidium nasatum
TTGAATATATATAATTATTATATATTTAAAAATATTAATAATTTATATTTTTTTAATTATAAAAAATTTATTAAATAGTTCAATCTGGTTGATCACCGAATTCCTTTGTCGAAATTAGAAAGAGTATGGCAACCTTCCTCCAGAACACGCCCATTTATAAATTCTCTCCTCTGGGACATGCGATGTCTTCTTAGCGGACTCTTCCACTAAGTCCCTCCACCTCTTCCTGTGTGTTTCTCACAGTCTAGCGTCCTCAAACCTTCACAGCTGTCTTCTTCAAGCCACTCATTCCTCTTGCATTATCATCACGGATCTCCACCATCTCTAACTTGCTGCATCCATTTTGTTAATCATCGGTCTCACCCTTATATATTCTCTATTAAGCAAATTTCTCACTCTATATATTCTGGTATTTCCTGTAATAGTCTTAGTAAAGGGTGGTTAAATTTTATGTTTTTTATATCTCGTTGTCAATCTCCAGGTCTCCGCTCCATACTAAAAATATTTCAACTTTTTCACTCACTTCTCTTATCACCACATTTGAGTATGCCACAAAAAAGATAGACGAAAAATACGCTTCACTGCTTTACTTTAGTCTTTACATTAAACTATTCTTGATTCTCATATACAGTTCGGAAGTTACATTCATAGTTTTATTACATACTATCCAAAGCTTTCCTCACCCTTCGTCCCACCCCATAGAACTCTCTTCGTAGTTCACTATAGTTTTCCTCTTGGGTATCAAATCAACAATGTAACATCTTCTTGTACTCCCAAACTTTTTTCGTTATTCTTAATGCGAACATAAGGTCTGCGGTACTCCAATTGCTTCGACAACTATATTGGTTCTTGCCAAGTTGGTACTCTATCACAGACCTTAATCTTCTTTCCCGCATTCTCTCATAGCCCTTCGCCAGATGTTTTTTTAAATCTCCAATATCTTCTTTGCCCTTGTATATAGGTATTATTATTATTTTTCTACAACCTTTTTATCCCAAATATCTCTTCAATATTTGTTTAAAAAAACCT
>SEYY01024976.1:7500-12500 GCA_009176605.1 Armadillidium nasatum
TCAAATTCTGGTGCCTAACTACACCAGAAGGATACATAATCAAGTTTCATCCATATACAGGAGGAGGGGACAAGATACCTGGAAAGACAGTAGGATCTTCTGTGACAGAGAAGCTGTGCTTAGGATTCGTTCCTGAAGGGTCGTCCATATATATGGACAATTATTTTACATCACTTTAATTTATGGACACCTTTGCTAACTAACAAATTGTTTTGCATTGGATCAATCCGAAGTTACAAAATTGAGAATTCTCCTTTGAAGGACTTGAAAAAGACATGTCGGGGCCCTGGTGAAAAAAAAATTATTCTTGTTCGATGGAATGACAACAGTCAAGTAACCATGGTAACAAACTCAAAAAAGAGGCATCTTTGAAATTGGTAGTTGCAAACGTTGGAGCAAAGGAGAGAAAAAACAAGCAGTCATTCCTCAACCAAATATCGTAAAACTGTATAATAAAAACATGGGAGGGGTGGATCTGTTCGAAAAAATGCGAGCATTGTACCGAATTAGAATACGATAAAAAAAATGGTATTCCGCTTTTGCCTAAATGGTAGTGTTGTCAATTTGTGGATGCTATACCGTAATATTGAAAGCATTCCTCTTCTTGAATTTACTAGACAGAATAGAGAAGCGTAGGAGATGTGCAATCTATAGAATATCCCTACAATATCGTTGCACAAAATGCAATGTAGGTCTTCATGCATATGAATGCTTTGTTAAATATCATATATATATATATATATATATATATATATATATATATATATATATATATATATATATATATATATATATATATATATATATATATATATATATATATATATATATATATATATATATATCTATAATAATAATAAAATAATATAACTTTAGCAAAAACTATCATTATCTAATTTTCGAGTTCTTGTTAACGCTAATGCCCACTGTGTCTAAAAAGACACGGCCTAAAAATCTGTGAAAGAGACGGAATTTTTAAAAAATTCTTGGAAATTGACATTTCTAGGACTAAAATAGACTATATATCCAAATTTTAAAAAAAAATTCAAACTTTTTTAATTTCGGGCATTAATGGGTTAATCAGTTTGAATCTATCGAAGGAAACTATTAAATTAATGGCACCTCTAATCCAGGCACCTCTTGTCACTTGGTTTATTACGTAGGTCATGTTTTCCACTTTCATTTTTTTTCAACTACCCCTTAAATTAACTTACTTTAAAACTCTTCTAGATAAAGCGTCCGTAAGTGATGTTAAATGTGATCGTAAAAATTCTCGCGAGCTCGGCTTTTAACGTGCTTGTGTGTCAGAACTTCAATTCTCTTCAGTTTCCTAGACGGAAAATTTGTTGTTGTTTTTTTTTTAATTGCTCTATTTGGATTATTTTTACTATCTTTGCATTTTAAATTTTAATCGTTGCTAAAATCATTTCTTTTTCTTGTTACAAAATTAGTGTACCCCAAAGATTATTAAGAGATAAGCTTGTAATCTTTTTTTTTACTTTTTTATTAAAAAAAGAAAAACACTTAATTGCAAATGTATTAATCATACTTTTGTAACTTTAGATTTTTCAAAGTAACTTCAATCATACTTTTATAACTTAGGGGCTAGTTCTTTTAAGTAACTTAATTTATTCTTTTATAGCAGTTTTTAAAGTAATTTTTAAGTACTTTTATAACTTTTAAGTAACTTGAATCTTATAAAGTAACTTGAATCTTATAAAGTACTTTTATTTATATTTAAAAAGACTTTTTGTCTCATCAACTCTTCCGCTTTCACTAATTCTCTCCAGTCTCTTTTTGCCCGTCGGACTGTTGCGTCACTCTCTCTATATTATCGCTATTACAATGGACATTGCTCTTCTGAACTCTCCCGTCGCATACCACCTCCATTGAGAAGGGCTCGTGCGACACCTTTCTACACAGTCTCATCCTTTCTCTGTTTAACTCTCTGACCCCAGACTTAACAGCTGTGCTCAATCTTACATATACTCTACTGTTAAAGTCTGGAACACACTCCTTTTGACTTGCACACCTTTTAACGCCCTCTATCGGGACATGTCGACCCTTAATTGGACCTAGAGTTTGACATTTCTCCAACTCTTTAGTAAGCCAACAGAAGTAATATTTAAAAAAAAAAAAAAAAATTTGCTTGAATTATACTTTTTATTTTATGAAGTACTTTTTATTAAATTTGAAAGTACGTTCATTAATTTGAAACATACTTTTAGCTTATAAAATACTTTTAATTATATATAATAGTATTTTTTAAGTAGTTTGAATCATACTTTTATTTGATAAAGTACTTTCAATTAAAAAAAAAAAGTATTTTTTTTAAATTTAAAAAGTATTTTTTTTTTAAAATACTTTTCTTTATACATTCCTTTATAAGGGATTTCAATAATACACAAAATTATTTATTTTATTAAAAAATACTTTTTGAACAATTTTTATTTTTAGTTTTTAATTTTAAAAATATTTTTATTTTTAATAAAATATTTTATTGTTATTTTTAAGGTTATTGGCACATATAAATAACAAATATTTTAAATAAATAAGTAATTTTTTTTTAACAGTAACTTATAATATTGTCCAAACTGGAAAGACTTAATTTATTATTATTATTATTATTATTATTATTATTATTATTATTATTATTATTATTATTATTATTATTATTATTATTATTATTATTATTATTATTATCATTTTGGCATTACAAAAATAAATATAGCAAATATGAAGAGGTACTTTTTGTATTTAAGTTTTTTTATGATCAAAAAAATATATTTTTAAAAAAATTTTGAAAAAAAATAATTTATTTCTATATTTTAAATATTTATATATTTTAATGATTGTTATTGGTAATTATATATTATTGCTAGTGTCACTGATCTCCAATTAATAAGAAATGTTTGTATCCAGGTTGGCAAATTCCCTTTATTATTAATTTATTTATTTATTTATTTTTTTTTAATTTTATAAAATGAAACCCCCAGATAATTTTATAAATTTTTTTTTTTTTTTTTTGAAATTTCTTTATTTTATTTTATTTTTATTTTTTTTTTTGAGCTGGAAATGTTTTTTTGGGTTTCAGCCTAGTGGGTTTTTTTTTTATTTTATTTTTTATTTTTGAGGGAGTTATTGCCATCCCAGTATGAATCGTGCTCCTCCTTCTTCAATTACATATGACGAGTATTTCCAAAAGACATTCCAGACTGAGTTGCCCCTTTGTTCGAGCCATACTGAAGGTTAACAATACCTTCAGAGGCACGAAGTTGCTCCTCTGAGAAGTTCCTGACATTCTTCTCGGATTCTTTTGGTCCAATGGTTGGTTGATTGAAGTTTCCAGCCTTGAAAAAGAAACAATTATTAACATATTTTTCAACAACAACAACATAATAGCAATAATAATAATAATAATAAAAATAATAATAATAATAATAATAATAATAATAATAATAATAATAATTGATATGATACCGATTTTACCATCTTTCTAGTTTTACTGGAAATATGAAACAGAATTCTATCTTTTAAAAGCGATGTCAGCATATTTATCTCAAAGACACACTTTGAATTTAATTGATTTGACAGAAAAAGCACTTAATATATTGCTAAGGAGATTCAAGCTGCCTTTCTCTTTTGATTGTTCTTAAATCGGTTTAGAACTTGAGAAATGATGAAACTATACATGCATATGACCCAAGGCTTAAGGAATATCTATGACATGAATTTTTTAGAGTGAAAAGTAAGAAGTTTGATTTAAGTGGTAGATTCTTTTGAAAAGAGACCAACTACTTTAGTATATGTTAATATTTAAGGTGTTAAAAATATATTACATTTTTTTTTTATTTTAAGAACGTTAATCTTGCTGTTTAACAATTATTTTAAATTAATAAAGCCATCGGAAGTTGCTTTTGGAGGTGCTACACAGTCTATTTCATCATTATCTCAGGATTGACCAGTACCGGAGGTACCCGGTAACCATACCTACTCATTGTTCTCTCCGTTTATGGTTAATAAAATAGATTGCAGCTTTTTCGTACTGGACTTATAAAAAAATAATAACATTCCTATTCGTTATATCAGTTAAGTAACTTTTGACTGTAAAAGAACAGCATCCCCAGGCCAGATACAGTGCGAAGACTTTTGTTTTTTCAAGGTCGGCGAAGAAAACTCTACTCTGTATTATTCCATCTACTATTCTCCCCAATTCTTTTGATTTGTACTTTCGCAAAAGCCGTGTATCGTTATATGTCTTATTTTCGTGATCCATCTAATTTAGAATGTTTTTCCCAACTGTGAAGGATTTTACGCAGATTCCTGGCTTTTTCCCACCAAAAGTCGTACAGATACACTAAACGAAGATAGAACTAGATTAGTTCTTTTATAAAAACGATAAAATCAAGCTGCCTCTAAGAAATTAGTTTTGAGAGGAAAATCTGATTCTGAATAAAATGTGATAGGGTTGAGCAATTGTTTTTCAACTATTTTTTTTAGTAATGGCACCCTCATATCATGAATCTTATTTTATGACTCCTACCAATTATTATTGTTTAGGACTCCTTCCCAAAAAAATCATTTGTCAATAAAATGAAGAAGAATCGAAGTTAACAAAAGTGTGGTGCACTTGTTCTAGAATTGATTTGCTCTCAGAATATAAAAGGGGTTAAAGTTGAGCAAAGAAGCAATTCTCGAGTATAAAAGTAATACACAAAATTGTAGTTCAATAAATTTAAATCGCTATATAAAAAAAAATAAATGAAAAGGTTGCAATTTTTAAATGAAATACTTTGTCATTTAAAATTATAAATTAATTATAAATTAATGATATATTAATCAAACATTTTTAATTTATTCAAACGTTGGAAATTTTTCAATTTTTGTTAATTTTTATGTTTATAACATCAGTAAAAAAAAAATCACGATGATAAGATGTCGTTTTTGCAATATAAAGACATTCCTTTGTTAAAATATATCCAGATTCATCTGAAATTATG
>SEYY01024976.1:50000-62500 GCA_009176605.1 Armadillidium nasatum
ATCCGTTATTTTCATTCTAAGGCAAATATTTATTTTTTTTTTCCTTTTTTTTCACAAGTAACTTTTTTACAAAATAGCTTTCTCTAATCTTTCGTCTTCCTGAAATCGAAATAATAATATTTTAGTTGGCAGGAAACACTATTTGTGGATTAGTAAGTTAATCAAGCACTGAGATTAAACTGTATTTTGTGGATTAGTCAGGTAATCTCTGAGACTAAAGTGTAGTTTGCAGATTAGCCAGCTAATCTCTGAGACTGAAGTGTAGTTTGTAGATTAGTCAGCTAATCTCTTAGACTGAAGTGTAGTTTGTAGATTAGTCAGTTAATCTCTGAGAATGAAGTGTATTTTGTGGATTAATCAGCTAATCTCTGAGACTAAAGTGTAGTTTGCAGATTAGTCAGCTAATCTCTGAGATTGAAGTGTAGTTTGTAGATTAGTCAGCTAATCTCTGAGACTGAAGTGTAGTTTGCAGATTAGTCAGTTAATCTCTGAGACTAAAGTGTAGTTTTCAGATTAGCCAGCTAACCTCTGAGACTGAAGTGTAGTTTGTAGATTAGTCAGCTAATCTCTGAGAATGAAGTGTTTTTGAGGATTAGTCAGGTAATCTCTGAGACCAAAGTGTAGTTTGCAGATTAGCCAGCTAATCTCTGAGACTGAAGTGTAGTTTTTAGATTAAACAGCTAATCTCTGAGTGAGAATGAAGTGTATTTTGTGGATTAGTCAGGGAATCTTTGAGACTAAAGTGTAGTTTGTAGATTAATCAACTAATCTCTGATACTGAAGTATATTTTGTGGATTAGTGAGGTAATCATTGAGACTGAAATATATTTTGCAGATTAGTCAGCTAATCTCTGAGATTAAACTGTATTTTGTGAATTAGTATGCTAATTAGACTGTTTTCTGAATTAGTAAGACTATCTCTTAGACTGAAATATGTTTTAAATTCTCTGAATGGTCAACATAATTTTTAAATACTTAGCTACATTTCTGCGACTTACTTTACCTATTTTCAACTCTTTGTAGCCTTTATTTTTATTTTTTTTTAATTGGTCGACATAATAAAATCGAAAATTAAGTGTATCTTGAATGTTCTGATTTCCAGCATAACTTATATATCGCATCTAGCTACTTTTTAGCTACATATTTTAGCTATTTTTATTCTCTTTGTAGCCGTTTTTTTTATGGATATTTAATTAGCTGATGTAGTGATTTTGGAAAAGCTATTATATGTCTTAATTAAATTTTTTATTTGTCTTAATTAAATAAAAATTTAGTATTTACATTTAAAAGAATTTTTTTTGTTTTTGTTTTGACAATTTCAATTTTTTTAACAAAAAAAAAGACAAAAATTCTTCTTTTCACAAATTAGATATTTTTTTTTTTCACAAAAATTCACAAAAATATCTATTACCGAACCTATAATTATATTTTTCTTATTCGTCCACAATAGGACAAAAAAACTTTACATAATAATAATAATAATAATAATAATAATAATAATAATAATAATAATAATAATAATAATAATAATAATAATAATAATAATAATAATAATAATAATAATAATAATAATATAATAATAATGATAATAATGATAATAATAATAATAATAATAATAATAATAATAATAATAATAATAATAATAATAATAATAATAATAATAATATAATAATAATAATAATAATAATAATAATAATAATAATAATAATAATAATAATAATAATAATAATAATAATAATAATAATAATAATAATAATAATAATAATAATAATAATAATAATAATAATAATAATAATAATAATAAATAATGATAAAAATAATAATATTAATAATAATAAAATAAATAAATTCAAAATAAATAGCAAAAACAATTAAATATTCATATTTAACAAACAACCTATTTATTATCACTCAAGTTGCAAAGTATTATTCAAAAATCAGTAAAATAATAATAATAATAATAATAATAATAATAATAATAATAATAATAATAATAATAATAATAATAATAATAATGATTTCTAACACGAGATGAAGTATTGATAAAAATATTTAGAAATAAAAATTTGTTGATGAAAATACTTTCATTAATATATATATATATATATATATATATATATATATATATATATATATATATATATATATATATATATATATATATATATATATATATATATATATATATATATATATATATATATATATATATATATATATATATATATATATATATATATATATATAAAATATATATTTATATTTTTAAAAATTATAAAAAAAAATTATAATATAATAATATATATTATATATATATATATATATATATATATATATATATATATATATATATATATATATATATATATATATATATATATATATATATATATATATCAGAAAAAGTATAAATATTTTAACTTTTAAAGTTATAGAAAGGGTTAAGGTAGTATTAGAGGTTAATTAGTAAACTTTGTGCAATAAGAAGCACACAACGCACATATATATATATATATATATAATATATATATATATATATATATATATATATATATATATATATATATATATATATATATATATATATATATATATATATATATATATATATATTTACAAATTTTTTTTATTATTATATATTTTAAAAAAAAAAAAAAAAAAAAAAAAAAAAAATATATAATATATATATATATATATATATATATATATATATATTATATATATATATATATATATATATATATATATATATATATATATATATATATCCACTCCGGTTCAAAATGAATAATTACCGGCGGAGAGCGTGCCACATGGCTATTGGTTTCCTTAGGGATGACATCATTTGATTCCAGTGGGACAGTGCCTTTCCAGTCGCTTGAGTGCCTACTATCACGTGACCAACAGGTAAAGGGAGAGAATGCTCACCTGCGTATTCTGCCACTGTCAAACGCAGTTGAATATTCTTGGAAATATATATATATATATATATATATATATATATATATATATATATATATATATATATATATATATATATATATATTATATATATATATATATATATATATATATATATATATATATATATATATATATATATATATATATATATATATATATATATATATATATATATATATATATATATATATATATATATATATATATATATATATATATATATATATATATATATATATATATATATATATATATATATATATATATATATATATATATATATATATATATATATATATATATATATATATATATATATATATATATATATATATATATATATATATATATATATATATATATATATATATATATATAGTGTGTGTGTGTGTGTGTGTGTGTGTGTGTGTGTGTGTTCTTTGTGTCTTTGTATGTTGTTCTTATAAACAAGAACTAATATATCCCTCATTCATTTCACAGCCTTTGAGAGACATGCTTAAATTTAGTTTTCTCACCCCCTTACATATTATTATTATTATTATTATTATTATTATTATTATTATTATTATTATTATTATTATTATTATTTTATAGGAATAGCAGGACATGTGTGAGACAGAGTAAATAGAATGGAAACTGAATTTCTTTTTATGTATATAATGGGTTGTGGCAGGGTTGTGTAATGTCTCAGGGGTTGTTTAACTTATTTATTGACAAAGTGGTGAGATTGATGGTTAGAGAAGGTGGAGGGGTGAAAATGAGAGAATGACAGGAAGTATGGGAAGCGAATGTGTTGTTCTATGCAGAGGATGTTGTCCTTTTGGGGGAGTCACAAGAGGATTTGAAGGTTTTGGTGAAGGAATTTGTAAAAGGTTGTGCCCAGTTGGTCTTAAGAATGAATGTAGATAAAAAATGGGGAGGGAAGGGAAAAGGGTATAGGTGGTGGTGATGAATTGCGGACTAAAGTAGGAAGTGAGAGATTGGAGTGGGTTAACTCATTTAAATACCTGGGAGTGAAAATTTTGGGAGGAAATGGTAGTGTGCACGATGAAGCAGGACATAGAATAAGAGAAGGGGAGAACGTGCTAGGGGGTTTGAGGGATATTTGGAACAGATGAAGGTTGTCCAGAGAGGTGAAGTTGAAAATGTTCTAGGATTGCTATGTACCAGTAGTTATATATGGTAGCGAGATTTAGAGGTTGAATGCAAGGAAAAAGAAAAAGGGTTAGGTTTTCGAAATGAAGGTATTGAGAGAGGTGTGGTATAAGTAGAAGGGAGAGTGTCAGGAATGTTAGAATAAGTGAAATGTGTAATTGGAGAAGGTGTTTGGTTGGGAGAGCTGACAGAACATGCTGAGGTGGTTTAAACATGCTTGTAGGATGAATTAGGAGAGATTGGCAAAAAAAGGTGTTCATTTCAGAAATGATGAATATGAGAGGTAGGGGGAGACTGAAAAGAGGTTGGATGAGGGTGGTCAAGGAGTTATTGAGGGACAGAGGGTTGAGCTGGAAGGAGGGTGTACGGTTGACTGAGGATAGAAGTGAGTGGTAAAGAATGGCAAGTTTATGAGTATTATAGGAATGATTGTGGCTTAAGGTAGACACCACCCCACACAAAGGTTGTGTGTATAAAAAATTATTATTATTATTATTATTATTATTATTATTATTATTATTATTATTATTATTATTATTATTATTATTATTATTATTATTATTATTATTATTGCAATTAATTTGACCTACATGTAAAGATGGAGCAGGAATATTGAAAATCATAGCCTCGTTGAATACCGGATTATCCGCTCCTCTTTTCACTGTAGTTCTTTTCTTCATAATTTTCTTTCCATTTTGTAGAATGTAAACCTAAAAAAAAAAAAAAAAAAAAAAAAAAAAAAAAAAAAAAAAAAAAAAAAAAAAAATTAAATATTAATATTTTTAAATAGGTTTCAACTTTTAAAGTATTAGTAGGTTTTAAAAGTTCGTGATTCGAAGTATCAGTACAACGAAACTTTCAAGGGATAAATTTGGAATAATAAATAGATTAAAAAATATATTTTATTAAAAATATAAATATTTTATTAAAAAGTATTTTGGAAAAATGACTAGGAAAAAATGTACTTTTAAAAAAATCTAATTGTAAAGGAAAATATTATTCTTTAGACAGAATGTAGACGAATATTAGAAAACTATTAATAATACACTGCAAAAATTGTCCCAACGAATCGTTGAGGCAAGTGGTAAAAATATCACAATAAAATTTTCAATAGAGAAAAAGACATGTTAAGCATAAGAAAGTCGCTTCACCGATTTATTTTCTAATAAGAAAATAACTGAAAAAATTTGTTGTGACATTTTTGTCATTTGTCCCAACGATTCGTTAGGACAATTTTGCAGCGTATGCATTAAGCATAGATGAAAGGACTGTAAAGAACATTTATAAGCAAGAACAATTAAGAACACCAATAATAACCCACTTGGAAATGAATGACAAAAACAAAACAAAAATGATAAAAATAGAATAAATTTTTTTTCATTATTATTTTTTATTTTTTTTTCTTCAAATGATCAAATTTGAATTTAAAACAGGAAAAAATTATCTTCAATTATCATTAAAAATAATCCCGATGTTGCTTTCTAGGATCAGGTAAAGGAATCAATCTGGAGACTTTCACACCACAAAATTGATAGCCTTCACATATGAGCAATGATAGCGACAATTAGAATAAAATAATAGTAATTATTTGGACCTCTCGATTCCATGTTCTACCCTTCATGAATAGGACTCCCACCCTTTTTTTTATTCTCGTGGTATTTTAAGGTCCTCGCCTTGACAAAAAGACCTACCAACCCTTTCATAGTATTTATAAAGTTCTTACCTTGACAAATAACCTGGCATCCTGGTTCTTTGTCCTTGTAAAATTTAAATATTCTTAATATGAAGAGTGGGTCTCCCAATCCTTTTTTTTTCTGGTCATATTTTAATGCTCTTACAATTTCAAATTAGGCTTCCAACCCCTTTCTTCTCGTAGTATTTTAATCTTTTTACCTTGGCCAATTTACTTTCCGATTCCAGTTCCAGTTCCGATTCAGATTCCAGTTCCGGTTCCGGTTCCGGTTCCGGTTCCGATTCCGATTCCGGTTCCGGTTCTGATTCCAGTTCCGATTCAGATTCCGATTCCAGTTCCGGTTCCGGTTCCGGTTCCGAGTTCCGATTCCGGTTCCGAGTTCCAGTTCCGTTCCGGTTCCGGTTCCGGTTCCAGTTCCGGTTCCGGTTCCGCTTCCGGTTCCGATTCCGGTTCCGATTCCGATTCCGATTCCGATTCCGGTTCCGATTCCAGTTCCGATTCCGATTCCGGTTCCGATTCCGGTTCCGGTTCCTCTTCTTCGTTAATATTTTAAGTTTCTTACCATGACTTGTTAGTCTCCCAATTCTTTTTTTCAGGTCTTCTTTTAAGGTATATACCTTGACAAGTGGGTTTCCCACTTCCTTCTTCTGGTCTTATTTTAAGGTTCCTATTTTGAATATTTACCTTGATACATGGGTCTTCGAATCTCTTTTTCAAGTTGTTAAAAGGTTCTTACATTAACAAATGAGTCTCTGGATCTCTTGCTTTCGTGGTATTTTAAGATTCTTACCTTAACAAATGGGTCTCCGGATCCATTGTTTTAGTCATAAATTAAAATTCTTATCTTGACAAATGGGCCTCAGGACCCTTTGCTTTGGTCGTATTTTAAGGTTCTTGCCTTGGCAGTGGATCTCCGGATTCCATGCTTTTGTCGTATTTTAAGGTTCTTACCTTGACAAATGAGCCTCAAGACCCCATGCCTTCGTTGTATTTTAAGATTCTTACCTTAACAAATGGGTCTCCGGATCCCTTGCTTTCGTCGTATTTTAAGTTTCTTACCTTGACAAATGAGCCTCAAGACCCCATGCTTTCGTTGTATTTTAAGATTCTTACCTTAACAAATGGGTCTCCGGATCCCTTGCTTTCGTCGTATTTTAAGGTTCTTACCTTGACAAATGAGCCTCAAGACCCCATGCTTTCGTTGTATTTTAAGATTCTTACCTTAACAAATGGGTCTCCGGATCCCTTGCTTTCGTCGTATTTTAAGGTTCTTACCTTGACAAATGAGCCTCAAGACCCCATGCTTTCGTTGTATTTTAAGATTCTTACCTTAACGAAATGGGTCTCCGGATCCCTTGCTTTCGTCGTATTTTAAGGTTCTTGCTTTGACGATCACAACTGTCAGTCTTTCGGCCGTTGGAAGATAAGATAAGGAAAACATTATTTCGCCGTAACCAACGCCTTTCTGTTGAAGGAAGATAATAGTCTCATATTAAATTTGAAAAGAAAAACTTCGTCTATTTTAATTTGCTATAGTAATAAACATTTATGTAAACATTTCAGGCTAGTTATTTTAGTAATAAAGATATTATTATTATTATTATTATTATTATTATTATTATTATTATTATTATTATTATTATTATTATTATTATTATTATTATTATATTATTATAATTATTATAATAATAATAATAATAATAATAATAATAATAATAATAATAATAATAATATAATAATAATGATAATAATCATTTTTCTTAATGATTTTCAATGATTTGTTAATTTATCTAGCCGTCTTTTCTTTATATATATATATATTATATATAATATAAAATATATATATATATATATATATATATATATATATATATATATATATATATATATATATATATATATATATATATATATATATATATATATAATGTCAAAAAAATTTTGAAAATAATGTAAGTAATAAGTTAGGGAAAAAATTTGTTAATAAATTAGTTAATAATTAATAAATGTATTAACTAATTAATAATTAGTTTAAAAGAATTAGATAAAAAAAAACAGTCATTTTCAGAAAAAAATCAAATAAATTATGAGAGTTTATTGAAGCATACGTAATCAATTTGAGATTTAAATTAAACTCAATTTATTTGAGTTTAGATTGGCTTCCGTAATCAATCTGAGAGTTAATCAAGCTCAACTTGCGTTAATTTGAGTTTAGTTTGGCTTCCCTAATCATTTATAGAGTTATTCAAGCTCAATTTATGTTAATTTGAGTTTAGTTTGGCTTCCCTAATCAATTGGAGAGTTAATCAAGCTCAACTTGTTTTAATTTGAGTTTAGTTTGGCTTCCGTAGTCATTTAGAGAGTTAATCAAGCTCAACTTGTGTTAATTTGAGTTAAGTTTGGATTCTATAATCAATTAGAGAGTTAATCAAGCTCAATTTGTGTTAATTTGAGTGTAGTTTAGCTTCTGTAATCAATCTGAGAGTTAATCAAGCTCAATTTGTGTTAATTTGAGTGTAGTTTAGCTTCTGTAATCAATCTGAGAGTTAATCAAGCTCAATTTGTATTAATTTGAGTTTAGTTTGGCACACATCCGGATTAGAGAGTCAACTGAACTTTATTTGAATTATTCAAATTCCTAATCAAAAGGTAATTGTCTCGAACAGAAATGTCTCTCATAAGAATGAATAATTAAATCTGAATCAATCAATGGAATTTCAGGAAGATAATCTCACCAAAGATGCCGTAAACATCACAGCAAAAATTGCAACCATATCTTTTTAAGCAGAGAATGGAAAATCTCTTCTTAGTCAAGAGTAGTTGTCAGTTCTTTGATCAAATGTTTTTCAAGATACTTAAATACATATTCCGTAATTTATCTCCCAAACCCCTTTTTAAAGACTGATTTGATGCCTTGTCGAAACTGCGCCGATTATCCTTTGGTACAGTGAAATCCAGCACAGATATTTAATAGAACTTCTAATGATAAAATTAAACCTTTATAGACCAAATATCTTTTATCACTCACCTGTCCAGAATCTGTCAATGATAATTCGATAGTTTCAGTTGAAGAAAGATTTAGGTCTGAGAGCTTTATCTGAGCTTCTCCAATCATGGTGTTAGTGAATTTGTCCGTAGCGTACATGTAGAAGGACAGACTCCTGTCCATGGTCTCGTCTTCTTCCAAAGCGAAGAGAAAGCCGTTCTCTGTATGAAGGATTATTGGACTTCTTCGCCACCTGTATAATATATATATATATATATATATATATATATATATATATATATATATATATATATATATATATATATATATATATATATATATATATATATATATATATATATATATATATATATATATATATATATATATATTATAATATATATATATATATATATATTATATATATATATATATATATATATATATATATATATATATATATATATATATATATATATAAGTAAGAATGTTAATACTAATATTACTGAAACAATTAGCAATTGCTTTATCATTGTTATCAGTAATAGTAGTAGTAGTAATAACAATGATAGCAACAATCATAATTCACATGGTATTTAAGTAAATTGAATTAAATATGAAGGAAGATTTTAAGTTTGATTTGGTGTGAATATATATATATATATATATATATATATATATATATATATATATATATATATATATATATAATATATATATATATATATATATATATATATATATATATATATATATATATATATATATATATATATATATATATATATATATATATATATATATATATATATATATATATATATATATATATATATATATATATAATATATATATATATATATATATATATATATATATATATATATATATATATATATATATATATATATATATATATATATATATATATATATATATATATATATATATATATATATATATATATATATATATATATATATATAATATATATATATATATATATATATATATATATATATATATATATATATATATATATATATATATATATATATATATATATATATATATATATATATATTAACTCATGATGCTAATACTTTATTAAGAGTACGTAAATGTGTAATGGTCCATCATTATGGGATACTTACCCTTGTTTGCATATTTGTTGATTTATCAGGTAAAAGGAAGACCCTAACATAGCTGTCAACAGGAACATTGGGGTCTGGGCCAATCAAATCTCTCGCTTCTAAAACAACTACTTCGAGGTCTTGGGTATCACTGAGGGAGAATATGAAAGTTTAAGTCTTTTTATCTTTGAGTTTAAATGTTTCTTTATATTCTTACTTTCTCTCTCTCTCTCTCTCTCTCTCTCTCTCTCTCTCTCTCTCTCTCTCTCTCTCTCTCTCTCTCTCTCTCTCTGTGTCTCTCTTAGATCAAATAAAATTTGTCGTTTTATCACTATAGTGTATAATAACTGAAATGTTTCAAAATAAAATGTGAATGCTGACATTATCAATTTTTTTTCAACAAGTATTCAATTAATTACTTAATAATTTAATTAATAATTAAATTAATTATTTAATAAATTTAATGAATTATTTGAAAGGAAATTATTTGCTGTCACAAAACCAACTGTTTAAAAATGAGAACTTTCATCGCAACATTTTTAGTGAAAGTTTTCTTTTAAATTTGGCTTTAACTTAACCTACCCTATTCTAATCTAACCTAACCTAACATATCCTAATCTAACCTAACCTAACCTACTTATCCTAAACTAACCTAACCTAAAGAAAATCTTAGAAGTTAAGGCAGGAGTCAAAATTGTCACATATTTGCCATTTGTGACTGTAACTCGGAACCTTGGCAGTTGCACGCATAATAATAACTTCCGAATTGTGAATTCACAATTCTGCATTCATCCCAATTTAATCTGAGAATAAATCCGGTACAAATATATTGGATGATACCTTAATAAATGAGCATATTAAGATTTCCTAATCAATTTTCCCCAAGTTCAAATGTCGAATCCAGTTATGGCTAATTATACTGTGCATTTTTTATCATCAGAAAAAAATTATTTTCTTATTAAAGTCTAATAGACAAAGAAGTAAACAAAACTGTCAGGGCTTAAATTTCTGTAAAGATAATAAATATAAAATAAATGATATAAAAGAAGAATTTATACAAAAGTACATAAAACTGCCACTCTAACCTTTCATAAACAACTTGTACTGATAAGTATCCGGTGATCTGTCCACTTTCGTCTTCCAACTCTCCCAAAGTAACTGATGTGTCAGAGCTGACAGAGTCGCAACTCATGGCTCTTTTAAGCATAGGTCTTTCTATAATACCTAAGTCAAAGGATCCATTAAGGCTACCGGAATTTGGAGGAGTTGCAGAATATTCTGCAGAAGGAGGAGGAGTTTCAGATGCTATAGAGTTAGGTGGTGTTGGGGCATAATAGCTTGCAGAAGATGGAGGTGTATCTGAGTACGATAATCTGGGACTAACTCCAGGTATTCCAGCAGAATTGGGAGGAGTCTCGGTTGATCCTCTCCAGCCATGAACAGAGCCCCAGTTAGCTGCTGTACTTGAACCTGTGTCAGTAGATGATTGTGAGTTAGTCCTGTTTCCTGAACTTGGTGGAGTTACAGGAAATGATACGTTAGATTGTGACATTATGTCCTGGGTTATAATGTTTTGAGGAGATGTGATTATAATATCTGAATTAAGAATCTGGGTAGGTAAAATATTTTCGGTACATTGCATTTCATGAGTTTCTGAACCCATTTGGGAGGTCGAATAGATTGTATTTGAAGGTGTAAAGGTATCACTAACTTCTGTTTCTAATTTTTGTCCTTCATTTTTATCAGGAAGTTGTTGAAGCCTGGCACTTAGTGATGCTATATATTCTCTAACTCTCTTTGTATTTGGGTCCTCTTCATCAGGTTCAACTACTTCGTTTTCGTCACTACCATTTGTACCTAGTGTCCAAGACCCTTTGTATGAGAGAAAACTTTTTCGGGGGACAACAGGACTATCTCCTAAATTCCTGTTTGATAAATTAACTACTGTTAACAAGTTTGCAGATTCTTCTTCAGGTTTTTCTATATTTTCCTGTTCTACATTTAAAGACTTACATATTTCCTCATCTTCCTTGGCATCATCCTCTATATTGATTGGCACACTTTGCAAGGCACTTTCCATCCTGTTATTGAGGTTAACATTTTCATTAATTAGATTATTAACAGCACTGACAGGAATGTTCTCGGATCGAGTAATGTTTTCTACATTTTGGTTTTGAAGATGAATACTTGGTAAAGCTGAAACATCAGTTGGTTCTTTTGTTATATTACTATTTTCTAATTTTTGTCTGAAACTATTTCTACGTTCGAGATCTCTTTCTCTCTTTCTCTTTCTTCTTGAACCTTCTCGTTCTCTTCTTCTTTCTATCCGTTCTTTCAAGGCCCTGGGATAAATATCTGGCCCTTGTCTATTATGTAACTCATTAGGCTTTTGATTAAGCTCGTTTCCAATGTCAGTTCTTTCGTCTGTGAAGACCTCATGATACATCAAGTCTTCTTTTTCTTCACTGACTCTTTCACGAAATTGAGAATAATTATTATCTCTGTACAGTGTTTCTTTCTCCCCTGCTAACATTCTCATATTCATTTCCGATTTACTCTCCTTATGTCT
>SEYY01024976.1:67500-75000 GCA_009176605.1 Armadillidium nasatum
TGAATGATTTTCAGAAACGCATCACTGTAGCTTGAAATTCGATCATAACAGATATGATGCATAGAGTTCGGTACGAGCTTGATTTTCTTATCGATATTTGCAGAGTAACAAGTGGGGCGAACATCGTGTGCTTATGATATAAAACTAATACCACATTAAAATTAGTGTTGTGACAAGTGAGTGATATATAGCCACCAATGTATATGTTTGAAATCGAGTGTTTTTTACAGCCACCCTCTATATATATATATATATATATATATATATATATATATATATATATATATATATATATATATATATATATATATATATATATATATATATATATATATATATATATATATATATATATATATATATATATATATATATATATATATATATATATATATATATATATATATATATATATATATATATATATATATATATATATATATATATATATATATATAATATATATATATATATATATATATATATATATATATATATATATATATATATATATATATATATATATATATATATATATATATATATATATATATATATATATATATATATATATATATATATATATATATATATATATATATATATATATATATATATATATATATATATATATATATATATATATATATATATATATATATATATATATATATATATATATATATATATATATATATATATATATATATATATATATATATATATATATATATATATATATATATATATATATATATATATATATATATATATATATATATATATATATATATATATATATATATATATATATATATATATATATATATATATATATATATATGTCTGTATAATTTTTTCATTTTTCATTTTTTTTTTTTCCAACTTTGATAATTTTTTTAATATATAAAAAATGTTACCTTTAAAATTTAACATAAATAATAAATTAATTTTCAAGTTATTAATTTAAAAAAATTAATCAATAAATTTTAATTTTAATTAAAAACTATATTAAGTAATTATTTTGCAATTTAATTTCTTAATTGAAGCAGTATTAAATTAAGAACTGAAGTTAAAATTTATTTAATAGATTTAATTACTAAATAAATTAAATATTTTTATAGTAATTTAATTTTAAAAATAAATTTTAGTAATAAAATTATAATAAAATATTTAATATTAAAAGAAATTAAAATAAATAATTAAAATTTTAAAAATAAAATGATTATTTTATAATGTAATTAAATTTACATTATAATGGAAGTAAAATGCTAAATTATAATTAAATTAAATAATTAAATAATTGCTTGAAAAATAATTCAATTATAATTTAATTAATTGATATTTTATTTCAAATAATTAAATAATAATTAAATGAAATAAAATATAACAACATAATTACGTAATTAAATTAAATTAAAATTTAATTACTTAATCGTACTATAATTAAATAAAAAAATTATTATACAATTAATATTGATAACTTAGCTAAAATCATATTAATTTATAATTAATCTAATTAATTTATTTAATTACCTCAAAAATAAATTTAATTAATTTATTTATTAATTATTTTTATTAATTATTTATTATTTTTTTTATCAATTATTTATTAATTATTTTTTATCAATTATTTTTATTAATTATTTATTAATCATTTTTCTTAATTATATTTTATTAATTATTTATTAATTATTCTTTATTAATTACCTTATAAAAAAACCTATTGTCTCTTCTGTGATGATCTTCAAAGCCGTTCGTATCCTAAATTGGAATTAAAAAAAATTTAATTTAAAATAAAAAAAAATAATGGTAATATATAATTAATACGGTAAATAAATTTCTTTAAAATTATTATAATAATAATATAATTAATAATAATAATAATAATAATAATAATAATAATAATAATAATAACAATAATAAATATGATTATGATAATAGTATAATAATAATAAAAATAATAAATATGATGATAAATTAATAATAATAATAATAATAATAATAATAATAATAATAATAATAATAATAATAATAATAATAATAATAATAATAATAATAATAATAATAATATAATAATAAATAATAATAAATAATAATAATATAAAATATAATAATATAAAGTAAAACTAAAAATAATTTATATATATATATATATATATATATATATATATATATATATATATATATATATATATATATATATATATATATATATATATATATATATATATATATATATATATATATATATATAGATGAGCGTGTTATTATGTATGTGCGTGTGTGTGCGTACAAACCATGTATGATCTTCCAAGAGGGGTTCTTTCCTGGTGGCAAAGTTTAGTCTTCTCCTCTTTCGTCGCCCGAAGCCAATTAACCGCCCACGCCCACAACCCATACTGCCGAGCAAGGAGACCCAGAAGAGCCACAATGGCTGCTACACCAACCACTGTTACCCCTATTGCAAGTCCGGTTGCCATGCTGCATATATATATATATATATATATATATATATATATATATATATATATATATATATATATATATATATATATATATATATATATATATATATATATATATATATATATATATATATATTATATATATATATATAATAATAATAAATTTTTTTAATAAATTTATAATAATAATTATATAATTGTAATACTACTACTGCTGCTACTAACTTACTACTACTACTACTAATAATAATAATAAAAAATAATAATAAAAACAAATTTAAAAATGTGACCTAAACTTAGCAGCTTTCTTTACAGAAATTCAGTATTCTTTCATACAAGATTTTGGTATCGGTATTGGTATCAGTTTGGTATCAATCCTTTTTTTATAGAAACCGATACCGATACCAATACTTGACTCCATCTCTAATATATATATATATATATATATATATATATATATATATATATATATATATATATATATATATATATATATATATATATATATATATATATATATATATATATATATATATAATATATATATTAATAATTTAAAAATTTATTATTATTATTATTATTATTATTATTATTATTATTATTATTATTATTATTATTATTATTATTATTATTATTATTATTATTATTATTATTATTATATATTTATTTATTATTATTATTATTATTATTATTATTATTATTATTATTATTATTATTATTTTATTACTGTATTTATAAAATTTTTCCAATGTTTTTTTTGGACTGAAAATATAATTTTCAACTCATTTTATTTTTCATTGTAAAAAAAAAAAAAGAAAAAAAAAGTTCCGAAAATAAAAATAAAAAATTTTGAAAATTTTTCTTTTCTTTTTTTTTTTTTTTTTTTAAAGAATTTTTTTTCAAATTGTTTAAAATTCAAAATTTTAAGTATTATTTTTTTGAAACGAAGAACCATCCATGGTTTAGACGACTTTTGGTATATCCTTTATTTCTTCACCCATTGTCACCTGTTGGGTTATATATATATATATATATATATATATATATATATATATATATATATATATATATATATATATATATATATATATATATATATATATATATATATATATATATATATATATATATATATATATATATATATATATATACTATATATATATATATATATATATATATATATATATATATATATATATATATATATATATATATATATATATATATATATATATATATATATATATATATATATATATATATATATATATATATATATATATATATATATATATATATATATATATATATATATATATATATATATATATATATATATATATATATTATATATATATATATATATATATATATATATATATATATATATATATATATATATATATATATATATATATATATATATATATATATATATATATATATATATATATATATATATATATATATATATATATATATATATATATATATATATATATATATATATATATATATATATATATATATATATATATATATATATATATATATATATATATATATATATATATATATATATATATATATATATATATATATATATATATATATATATATATATATATATATATATATATATATATATATATATATATATATATATATAACTTAGTTATTTGCGATAAACATTAAAGGTTATCGCGCATGCGCAGTATGCGAATTGAGTATGAACCTTCGTATTTATCAATGAAACCATGTGGTTTCGATGGTGAAATTGAATTTATGTATTATTCATAGAGACTGTCATTTCGATCCAAAGCGTAGTTGCCTCACAATTCCCCCGGAATGATACATGATGCTGCTGCGGGAAATAGTTACCAACAAATTTTAGTTGCGATTGGTTAAGAACATGGCGAATGAGAGTCGAAACCCCGATATAAAGCGTACGAAAGTGTTAGTTGCTATTAATAGTACGTAATAGTTACGATGAACAGTTATGGGGATAATGAAAGGTTATATAACTACGTATCGCATCCGTTTATTTACAGTATATGCATAAGTTTTATATCGGCATATTATGAAATCCTTTACTGTAATATCATCCTATATCTCACGAATTCTTCACCGTATACGTATGTATACCTTATACGCTGTGCTCGAAATGTCTGCCCTCATTCCATATGCAAAGGTCAGCCCGTCTGGTCTACACGTGTCCTGTTGCCATGGCGACAGATTCTTGGGTTTGACTATCTGATAAGCTTGAGTTATTCGACATAGGAGGTCATTAACTGATGCCACCGGGGTGGTGTAGCCACCGTAGACATGGTTCTTCAGGTACACCCACAGGTAATAGTCGAGGGGAGTAAGGTCTGGTGATTGAGGACGGTCACAGAATAGGACCCAGTGCTCCTATCCACCTGCCGGGTATGTTACGTTTAGGTGATGTAGTGCAATTTTTACGATATGTGCTGGGCATTCGTCCTGCTGGTCGTACAAATTCTGACGTGTATGCAATGGTTCGTCACGAAGAAGGCATGGCAGAGTAGGGTCCGCAAATTCCAGTTATGTTTCCATGGTAAAAGTACGGCCAGATCAGTATATATATATATATATATATATATATATATATATATATATATATATATATATATAGATGCACACATTTATAGAGTAAACTACCTGGTGTCGGGTGCTGTAGGTGATATGCGGGTTTTTCTCGGCCCAGTACCGATAATTTCACCGATTAATCATGCCATTGTTGGTAAATCTGTCCTCATCAGTCCACAAAATACGGTGCTATTCGTCAGGGTTATTATAAAAAATGGAACACAGTTGGTCTAGGAACTGCATCTAGCGTCCGGGATCGCCTGAATGCAGACCGTGCACTATATGTGCTCTGAAAGGAGAAATGTTGTACATATGTAAAATGCGCCTTACCGTATCCTTGATATACCCGGTATCCTTCCTGTCTGCCGTAAGGAGGTTGTTGGGTGCCCGTGCGGATACACAATAGGAAGTCCAACTCCATGTCAGGGGTACTGGTAGGAAGTTGATGTGGGGGACGAGGAGGTCCGTTGGTCAAACCTGATGCTTGAAAACGTTTATACATTCAGTACATTGTAGTGGCATGAGGTACCAAACGATCTGGTTACATCTGTTTATACACCTTCATAGCTCTGCGAGCATTCTTGCTTTCATGACAACGCCTCAACCATATCCGTCTGTTCCTGGGTGGTATGCATTATTAGGCATGATGTGATCGGATTTTACAATTAAATGGCTGTGCTAAGACACGATTATACACACATAAGTGCTGAGCTGACTGTTGTACGATAATACTGGAATACACGAGCACCCACAGAGTAGTGTGATATAATAGCTGCGAAATGTATGAGTATCATTTAGTTGGTCGGCAATATCAGTAAATGTTATAAATATTACTCAGGTATGTTATTTGCTGTTCATGGAGGATTTATATGCGGGTTTCTGCTCACATTCAGCATTTTCCGAATGTATTGAAACTAACTATTGGTAGTAACTATTCCTCTCTGACACATCTGCCGCAATTATCTTCCGGAGGGGACTGCAAGGAAACAACACTTTGGATAGAGATGACGGTCTATGAATCCTTCATTATTTTTGCAGTAGAATGTAATTTCATTATCGAAACCATGAGGTTCCAGTGAAAATTCGGAGGTTCATGCGCAATTCGCATACTGCGCATGCGCGATAACCTATTATGTTTATCAAATAACTCTAAGATTTAATTGTCACGCCTTTTATTATTACAAATTTCCTAATAAAATGTGATCATTACGGAGATAATCCGTTGTTTCGCATTAGCTGAGATACCCTATATATATATATATATATATATATATATATATATATATATATATATATATATATATATATATATATATATATATATATATATATATATATATATATATATATATATATATATATATATATATATATATATATATATATATATATATATATATATATATATATATATATATATATATATATATATATATATATATATATATATATATATATATATATATATATATATATATATATATATATATATATATATATATATATATATAATATAGTATAATATACTTTAGTTTATTAAAAAAACTCTTTGCATTTTAACTTGAGAAATAAAATACTTTGCAAGTAAATTAAATATGCTTAAATTATAAGTTATAAATATTTTGAAAGTAAATTATAAATATTAAAATTATAAATTTTAATATTTTACTTATTTGAAACAAAAAAAAGGAGTGAAGAAAAAGAATAAAATGGAAAAAAATGGGGAAGAAGAAGAAGAAGAAGAAGAAGAAGAAGAAGAAGAGCTAGAAGAAGAAACATCATCATTAACAACAACAACAATAATAATAAATAATAATAATAATAATAATAATAATAATAATAATAATAATAATAATAATAATAATAATAATAATAAGATAATAATAATATAATAATAATAATAATAATAATAAGATAATAATAATAATAATAATAATAATAATAATAATAATAATAATAATAATAATAATAATAATAATAATAATAATAATAATAATAATAATAATAATAATAATAATAATAATAATAATAATAATAATAATAATTAATAATAATAATAATAATAATAATAATAATTATAATAACAACGACAAAAACAAACGAATAGAATAAGGTCAAGATGAAGAACATGAATAAGAAAGAAATTATTAGAGATAATTTCAAATTTTTTTTTTTTTAAATAACTAAAAAAGAATCCATTATTAAATTAAATCCTTCCTTAAGAATTCCAATGAAAAAAAAAAACAAGAAACAGGAAAATTAGAATAAAAGAAGAAGAAGAAGAAGGAAAGTAGGAACAATAAAAAAATCAGTAATTAAATTCAATCCTATACCTTAAGAAATCCAATTTAAAAAACTTTAACTATTTTTAAAAATTAGTAAAAAAAAAAAAATCCTAATTTAAATTCAATCCTCCCTT
>SEYY01024976.1:85000-87942 GCA_009176605.1 Armadillidium nasatum
CTGTAACAGATTTTCCTGTCGGAACTTTATTTAGAAAAAAAAAAAAAAAAAGGTTTTCTTATGAAGGAGAAATGTTTAAAAAAATTTATGAAAAAAAAAATTTTTAATCAAATTTATCCTATAAACATGTGGTATAAATATTTTTTTTTTTTACTAGTTATTAATTTTAATGTTTTCGTATAAGCAAAGTTCTGCAACATTAATTAATTTATTTTGTTTTTTTTTTTTTTTTTTTTTTTTTTATTATATATATATATATATATATATATATATATATATATATATATATATATATATATATATATATATATATATATATATATATATATATATATATATATATATATATATATATATATATATATATATATCATCGAAGAAATTTGATAAAAGCATATTTAAGAATTAACATCCTTTCAATTTAGATTCCTAGATTTAAAAAAAATAAAAATAAAAATTAATAATAAAAAATTTTTTTTTCAACATATCTCCCTCAGAAAATCACTTCGAGTTCTTTTTCTATGTAGTCCAATACATTATTTACAACAGAACATGAAAATATAAATAATTATTAAACCTGAAGAACTTCTTATAGCTCTTATAGACGTTATGGGCAATCCCCAAAGCTTGAATATGAAAACATAAATTACTGCTGAATCTAAAGAACTTTTAATAGCCCTTATATATATATATATATATATATATATATATATATATATATATATATATATATATATATATATATATATATATATATATATATATATATATATATATATATATATATATATATATATATATATATTAAAAGAAGAGCTGTATAAGTGAACCATCCCAGATGTGTTAGGCAAACTCCCTATAGTGGAGAGCAACACCTCTATAGAGAGCAAGAGAACTGTAGTGGTGTTAAAAAATTAAGAGGTGGCTCAGAGCCCCCAACCTCTTAGAAGATAGTTCAGAAAGAGAAGTAATGAATTCCTTCTAAGAAAGACCACGAGAAAAAGAAACACTAAAAATATTAAAGTGGACGAAGGTTTGAGTTTTGTGTTTTCGAAGATGTCATAGTGTATGGAAGGTTGTGTCGAGTAGAGAGATGGAAGAAATGAGATTTTGAGGTATTGAAAACTACCTTATTTTCTCTGCCCAATTTGACATACAAGAAATATCAGAGATTAGTTGCTCCAAGGCCTCCATTCTAGGTTCAATAAACTTCCATAGCTGGATGGAAGGTTGTGTCGAGTAGAGAGATGGAAGAAATGAGATTTTGAGGCATTGAAAACGACCTTATTTTCTCTGCCCAATTTGACATACAAGAAATATCAGAGATTAGTTGCTCCAAGTCCTCCATTCTAGGTTCAATAAACTGCCGCTGGGAGGTGTCTTTCAAATTGGAAGGAGTAATGAAGGGCTAAATCATTAGCATAGGAGTAGTTGAGACAATGTCTTTAATTAAAGGACAGATCCGTGAGGAACACCGCAATTAATAGATTTAAAGGAAGAACAGTTGTAGTCCACAACAGATGCAATAGAATGACCGAAAAAGAAACCAGGGAGAATAGATCTTGTTTCAATCTTCATGAAGTCAGAAAAAAAATTGGTATCGGCATAGGTAAATTCTAGAGGTATCGTATCGGTAATCGGTATCGGGTGGTTTAAAATTATTGGTATCGGTATCGGATAAAATTTTGGTATCGTTCCATTCCTAATATATATATAATATATATATATATATATATATATATATATATATATATATATATATATATATATATATATATATATATATATATATATATATATATATATATATATATATTGGAGCCTATCTTATTTAACAAATCCTGAAGATTAGGATAAGAACTAAGGATACAGCTTAAATATCACTGACAAAACAAAATGCTACATGAATCTTTCCACAAAGCAATGAGATAAGAAATCCTTTAAGATAGATAGCGATCTTTTTCATTATATATATATATATATATATATATATATATATATATATATATATATATATATATATATATATATATATATATATATATATATATATATATATATATATATATTATATATATACAGATTGATAGATAGATAGATAGATTGAAAGATAGATAGATAAATAGATAGATAGATAGATAGATAGATAGAAAGAAAGATAGATAGATAAATAGATTGATAGATAAATAGATAGATAGACTAATAGATAGATAGATGCATATAATCGTAGATTGATAATATATAAATAAATAAGTTGAGATGTCCAAAGGTCGATTGATTCCTTATTTTTTTACCTGTAATTAATGTCATATATCTTCGATTTTGTCTTCCTTTATTTTTAAAATAGAACAATATATATATATATATATATATATATATATATATATATATATATATATATATATATATATATATATATATATATATATATATATATATATATATATATATATATATATATATATATATATATATATATATATATATATATATATATATATATATATATATATATATATATATATATATATATATATATATATATATATATATATATATATATATATATATATATATATATATATATATATATATATATATATATATATATATATATATATATATATATATATATATATATATATATATATATATATATATATAGAGTAGATGCAAGGAAGCTGTACATTCTTCTTCAGGAAGCTCCTCCCCCGAATCCCCAACCCTCCAACCCCCCCTATCCTCGGTCCTGTGAGTAGTGATAATATTTTCCGGAAAATTGAAACAGTATTGTTAAAATATATAGGATCCTTTTTCGTTCTTAATGTAAGTTCTCTCTCTTTTTTCTGCGTTGGATGAAAATGGATCAAATGTCGGATTAGGAAAAAATGATGGATATTTCTTCGTGGAAAGCTATCCTTGTAGACCCAAGGATTTGGGAT
>SEYY01024977.1:0-5000 GCA_009176605.1 Armadillidium nasatum
AGAGCAGGAGAATAGTTAATGGATGACGTGACCTGATACATGTCAAAGGAAGTTGGGGAAACTGATAATTATAAATATATATATATATATATATATATATATATATATATATATATATATATATATATATATATATATATATATATATATATATATATATATATATATATGTTATATATATATATCACCTTTAGTCAAAGCTCATAGGCCTCCAAAATTTTATTATTTATATTTTATTATTATTTATTATTATTATTATTATTATTATTATTATTTATTATTATTATTATTATTATATTATTATTATTATTATTATTATTATTTTTTACTATTATTTTTATTATAATTATTATTATTATTATTATTATTATCTCAATAACCGTAGCAGAGAGCTAGAAGTAACAAGAGGCAAAAATAGTGGCCCATATTGACCTTTTCATTTCGAAAATGAACTTCAATATATCTTAAAATGTACTTAACGTTTTCAAAGTTTAAAAAAAAACTTGCTCATAAATCGAAAAGTTGAATTTTTTTTCATTTTCTAGGAGGTAGGCAATCAAAAATAAGTTCTATTGTATTATCTCCATGAAAATGCTAAAAAAAAAATATCAGCAAAAATTGAGAAAATTTCTCAATTCCTACGGAAGTCGACCTCTCTAGTGGTACTTAAGCGCCTGTAAAAATTAGTTCAAAAAGATAATTTCGGTTTCAGTTGAGTATGGGTCAGGTCTTTTATGTTTTAATAGGTGAAAGCCTGTGAACCATTTTAACTTCTGAAATATTCCGATCAAAGTTTGTGTAAGTTTTTAAATTCTTATAACTTTCTTATCAATAAATAGATCGGCTTGATATTCTAGAAACTTAAGGATTTGGGACCCCTAATTCCAAATTTGCAATTCAGATTCTTCTACATATTGCCGTTTTTGAGTTAAAAGCTGACATACATACCAAGGTGGTTTGTCGTACTTTCTGAGAATACGAAAGAAAATGTAAATTTTGGGGGCCTATATCTCCTCAACGTAGCAGATAGAGGAACGATTCAAGAAGGGTTTAAAGTTCTAAATGACACGTACAATCAGATATTAAATATTTTTTATTTATTCTTTTAATTTAGAAATTGCAAGATAACACAGAATTTGATTTCGACAAAATTTTTAAATTTTTTTTTGGAGGGGCCAAATCTACTGAATGGAGGCTGCTCGTAGTATCTTATGATGTTCATATTCTGTCTCAGCATTACGAAATCTATTTACATATTTGATTTAAGCAATGAAAAAAATCTTAGACATTTCTGCACTATCCTCCCCTCTTAAAATTTACATCGCTGCTGAGCAGTAAGCCTCTCCCTATAGAGCGTCGATTCCTCTTACAACCCTTGAAAACTTAGCGATATGAACTGAAGTTTAACTTTTCTTACTTTCCAAAACTTTACCAAATAAATAAATAAATATATATATATATATATATATATATATATATATATATATATATATATATATATATATATATATATATATATATATATATATATATATATATATATAATATATATATATATATATATATATATATATATATATATATATATATATATATATATATATATATATATATATATTATATATATATATATATTATATATATATATATCCGCCGCAGGGATGCTGCCTTCAGGGACTACCGTCGTCTTCAAACTCCAGAATCTCATGCATCTTATATTTCATCCCGGAATCGTGCAAAATCTATTCTTCGAGATACTAAAAACTCTTTTCTCCGTCGCAAATGCAATAATCTTTCTGGCTCCTCTTTCCTCTCGCCCTTTCTGGCATTTTGCAAAAAATGTCAACTCTAACTTTGCTTCTTCTCTTTCCCTCCTCTAGTATCTTCTGACGGTACAACTGCCGTTTTGCCTTCCTCTAAAGCTGAACTCTTTGCTCAAACTTTTGCCTTAAATTCAACCTTAGACGATTCCGGAGCTGTTCCTACTCCTTCAACCCCCTCTAACTCATTTATGCCTAAAATTTTAATTTCTTCTAAAGACGTCACTTCTGCTCTCTCTGAGCTTAACACTAAGAAGGCGTACGGTCCTGATGGTATCCCTCCTGTGGTTCTCAAAACTTGTGCTTCCGAGCTTGCACCATGCCTTGGTAAACTATTTCGTCTATGTCTTTCTACTTCAACCTTCCCTTCTTGCTGGAAACGTGCGCTCGTTCAGCCTGTGCCGAAGAAGGGGACCCCTCTCAGCCCTCTAACTATCGTCCTATTTCTTTAACCTCCGTTCTTTCTAAAGTTTTCGAATCTATCCTTAACAAGAAGATTTGGAAACATCTCAATTCTTCTAATCTTATCTCAGATCGCCAGTATGGCTTTCGAAAGAAACGCTCTACTGGTGATCTTCTTTCCCTTCTCTCTGACTCTTGGTCCTCCGCTCTTCGGCATTTCGGTGAATCTTTTGCTGTCGCGCTGGACATATCGAAAGCTTTCGATAGAGTCTGGCACATAGCTTTGATTTCCAAACTTCCCTCTTTCGGAATCTATCCTTCTCTCTGTGACCTTCTCTCTGATTTCCTTTCCGGTCGTTCTATAGCAGCTGTTGTAGACGGCCACCGTTCATCCTATAAATCTATTAATAGTGGTGTTCCTCAAGGATCTGTCCTATCCCCAACACTTTTTCTGTTTTTCATTAATGACCTTCTCTCTATTACTTCATCTCCTATCCACTCCTATGCTGATGACTCCACCCTTCATTACTCTTTTCAATTTGAAAGACGCCCCTCCCAACAACAGTTAATAGAGCAAGAAGGTGGCCTTGGAGCAACTAACCTCTGATCTATCTCTCATTTCCAATTGGGGCAAAGAAAACATGGTCGTTTTCAATGCCTCAAAAACTCAATTCCTCCATCTCTCTACTCGACACAATCTTCCACACAACTACGATATCTTCTTCGAAAACACGCAACTCAAACCTTCATCTCTCCTTAATATTCTCGGTGTTTCTTTTTCTCGTGATCTTTCTTGGAAAGATCACATTACCTCTCTTTCTAAACAAGCTTCTAAGAGGTTGGGTGTTCTGAGGCGCCTTCAGTATTTCTTCACACCACCCCAGATGCTTGCTCTGTATAGGGGTGTTGTTCGCCCTGTATGGAGTATGCGTCACACATCTGGGGTGGTTCCACACACACAGCTCTCCTGGAAAAGGTGGAGTCTAGAGCTTTCGCCTTATCAATTCTCCTGCTCTCACTAATTCTCTCCAATCTCTTTCTGCCCGTCGAAATGTTGCGTCACTCTCTCTCTACTATCGCTATTACAATGGACACTGCTCTTCTGAACTCTCTCGTCGCATACCTCCTCCATTAAGAAGGGCTCGTGCGACTCGTCTTTCTACACAGTCTCATCCTTTCTCTGTCCAACTCTCTGACCCCAGACTTAACCTCTATGCTCAATCTTACATTTACTCTACTGGTAAAGTCTGGAACACACTTCCTTCATCTATTTTCCCAACTACCTATGACTTAAGCACCTTTAAACGCCGTGTATCAGGTCATGTCGGCCTTTAATTTGACCATGTTTCCGACTTTCCTCCCAACTCTGGTGGAACAATGGTAGGCCTCTGGCCTTTGCCCACCAGAGGAGAAATAAAAAAAAAAAAAAAATATATATATATATATATATATATATATATATATATATATATATATATATATATATATATATATATATATATATATATATATATATATATATATATATATATATATATATACGCACATGAAAAATACCACAAATTTTGCTTAAATTTTTTTTTATAAAGGAGCAGAAAACTACTAAAAATTTCTAGAAGTAAAAAAAAAATATCGTTGGTTCGATACTGAGGATAAAATATCGATATATCGATATATCGGGTTTGAAAATATCATCGATATTTTTTCCGATACTATCGTAAAAAAGTATTTATATCGATATATATCGAAACTTTTGCAACATCCCTATTTGGCATCCCTACTTTGAACTTTGAAGCTCAGGGCTCAGGCTCTGTTTATGTTCATTGACTTCATTCTTGAGCGATGACTGATGACAAGAAGTAGTGTTCTCAGATGAGAATATAGTGGGTGAGATACATAGTGGTGACGGTAAATATCAATTTACTATGATATCAATTTACTATGATAGTGGTGAAGACAATATTGCATGCTCAGAACTCGTGATGGCCTGAAGGGCAGTATTTTGTCTTGCCTGGAAGGACAGCATATATCCTCGTAGGTGAAGTCCGCTCTCAAAAACAAAAAACAAACCTTCCCTAGAGGAAGAGGAGTGTTTTTCTAGATGTCCTACTTCACGCACATTCTAGATGTTCGGACATCATTTTTCTAGTAGGTGTGAAGGATCCAGTTTTGGTTCCTCACACACATCCAAAGGGTTGAAGAGGGGAATTTAATTGAGATGAGTGGGAGAATTTGTTGTAGCTCGACTGAGACTAGGGATAATGAAGAGTAGAAAAGGACAATGTATATTTACCAAACCAACCAGGGCAACTTTCTTGTTGAATGTATCCATTTGGGAAGCTAAAATTATAGAGGGTATGTACTCTTCACATCTTGGGTAACAGGGCTGGCACTATATTCTCCATCCTATCCATTGATAGACTCAGGATTCCCATGTAAATTATAGATATATAAACTGCACATTTCCAGTCAAGTGTTGGGCCTCCTGTGGCCTCAAGGAGACCATGATTTACACTTTTTCATATAGGAAAAAATACCTTATAGAAATAGATGAGAATGATATTCTGAACAATTCAAAATATTTGGTCTTGATAATGAAAGTGACTCAGGAATTGTTTAGCATATTGTAAGAAATGACTGTTTTCAAACTAATATTTACAAATGCAAATCAAGTAAGGAAATCCTAATAAAGTCAGGTAGATAAGAAAATAAAATTTATTAGTATACAAATATATATTAATAAGGCAGTGTGCACCCTATATTTCATGTACAGATGCA
>SEYY01024977.1:10000-15000 GCA_009176605.1 Armadillidium nasatum
TTTTAGCATTTGTGTGGTTGGATTACATATGACTTTTCACTAAAGTTATATGATAGTGTTGACAAACCTCTGGGTACATTTGAATGTTGGATTAGACATTTATTGTTGTCTGTTAGACATTTGCTACTACACGCCTACTTAGTCAGTTGCTTACACGTTTGGTTTGAAGAATTATTTACATCAATTTGACTGGGACAGCCTTGGTAGGCCTTTATGGCTTCCTACTGTCTTAATATTTCTTATGTTCTTGCATATATTTTTCTGTATTTTGTTTATCAAGATAAAAATTGCATCAACTTGGTAGTTGGCTCCACTTTAGCCTATAAAAAATGGTCTTAAGTGTTTACAGAGACTCAAAAATCAATCACAAGGTTTGCAGTGGTACAAAGAACTAACTAAATGTATTGTAGGCCATTTATATGAAAAATACATGGCAATTACTAAAAGTAGACGATGTCTAGTTATCAATATTTATGGATGGAGATATTTGTTTTAAGGATCCGTCAGTGCAGATAGTTTTAGGTATCAAAAGTTTTAGCCACAGATAATTGAAATTTTATGTTTCAAAAAAATTAAGTAAAAAATTTATTATTATTACATTAAGAAATAGAAGAACTAAGAGTATTTAAGATAATGCACTAATGTAAATGTCATTTCAAAATCCAGTATCTGTGTTTTCAGTAGGGTTGGCCGAGCTCCGAAATTTTTCGCACCGCACCGCACCAAGTCGTCGTGCACCGCACCGCACCAACTGTCATTTGTTGCGCACCACACCGCACCGCACCGGAAGCAAAATGCGGTGCTCCGCACCGCACCAACTGTCATTTGTTGCGCACCACACCGCACCGCACCGGAAGCAAAATGCGGTGCTCCGCACCGCACCGCACCAAACTCTAATCTAAGCGCACCGCACCAACATATACAATTGAAGCATATATATATAATATATATATATATATATATATATATATATATATATATATATATATATATATATATATATATATATATATATATATATATATATATATATATATATATAGGAACCGACCGGGGTTGGAATTTGGCCGGGGCCGGGGTCACCCAAATTTGGCCGGGGCCGGGTTCTGGCCGGGGTTTCCTAAAATTTGTAAAGAGGTCAAAAGCACTGAAATTTAAGGTTAAGAAAATTAGATATAAGGTTTATTTAATTGTAAGGAAGGAGTACAATAGCCAACATTCACTTAAATTAATGATTATATGCATTTTCTCCAAAAAAAAAAATCAAAAAATTACAGTTTTGTATAGTTAAAGTTTAAAAAAAGTACAAAAATTTAAAAAAAAAATATTCTAATTCATAATAGTGATTCAACAGGTTTACTTAAGTAAGACAGACCCTAAGGTAAAGTTTGAAAAAATATAAGATATAAAATTATCAATTTAGCCTGTATTTATACATATCATTGTTATTTTATTGCCATGTATCAAACTTGTATCATTTAGCTGCATTATTTAAAAATTATTATTTTGTTTATACTTTCAGTCAATATGGCTAAAAGATCAGCTTCTGCAGTATTTGAATACTTTGCAATGTTTCAGGATAGGCTCGAAATAGCTAAATGTTAACATCTGCAGTCAGAAAATTAGAAGAGAACCTCCGGGTGCTACAAGTAAAAAAATTTCAACCAAATCTTTTTGGAGTATCTAAAATCAAAACACAAAGATGAACATTCACTAGCAGAAAAGGAGCGGTCAAAAGAAACAGAAAAAAAAAAAATCTTAATTTTCTTATATTTTGTTTGAAATTTTTTTTATTGTTTGACTGATTGAGCTGAAATTTTCAAAGTATGTGAATTTTTTAACGAAGTTCTGAGTTGATTTCGAGCACTTTTTTGAGTCTATAACGGTTTGAAACTTATTTGGACCCAAAGTTGAAAAAAATGAATAACTGGATCAAACCACTGGTCCACATGAGCTGAAAAGTTAGCTGAATACCTTTGCCCCAATTTCTTGCATTGGTGGTAATAGGTTTTTGATATCACGTCTAGAAAAAAGTTATATAAGCACTTGAAAAAAAATTTGCAAAAATCGTACCCTTCTGGAGGAAAAAATTATTTATAAAAAACGCTACCTACTATTTTCTTTTATTTGTGAATATTGTTTAGAAGAGGGCAGGGCAACAATATTTATTTAGTGCATATTTAAATGCTTTTTGTTTGAAGCGAGATATAGCCTCTCAAACTTTGGGAATTTATGAAATTTGGCCAAAAATGGACCTTTTTGAAGGCTATATCTCAAAACCAACGAATGTCATCGAATAAAGTACACAGAGGAATTTGTAGCCCCACCCCTCCTCTATACACACCAAAAATAGGAAATGTCATAGTTATATTTTTTTTTTTTTAAATTTTGTCTGAAAAGGTGGATTTTTTTAGTTCAAAAAAAAATTTTTTTTTCTCTAGTTGGTCAGTTTTTGGCTTATAACATTTTTCCTATAACTATGGGAACAAAAGTCTATTAGAGACTTTTGTATCCCATTTAATTTTAAATAAATAATCCAATTTTCAGCTCATTCTAAAAAGTGGTTTGGCACTACCATTCAATTAAAAAAGGGTAAAATTTCAAAAAAAAAAAAAAAAATAAAATTTTTTTAACCGTAATAGACTCGGAAAAACGCTAGAAATGGACTTTTCTTACCGGTAAAAAATCTATATAACTGAAAGTTTCAGCAGAGTGGGCTGAAAATTTAAAAAAAAAAAAAATTTAAGTATAATTTGCCATTTTAACCCCGGCCGGCAACCCCGGTTTTCCCTGATTTTTGGCCGGGGCCGGGGTCAGAAAAAATGGCCGGGGTTGGCCGGGGCCGGGGCCGGGGCCCCGGTCGGTTCCTATATATATATATATATATATATATATATATATATATATATATATATATATATATATATATATATATATATATATATATATATATATATATATATATATATATATATATATATATATATATATATATATTTATATATATATATATACACTCTCATCCTTTCTGCGTCCAACTCTCCGACCCCAGACTTAACCGCTATGCTCAATCTTACATGTACTCTACTGGTAAAGTCTGGAACACAATTCCATCATCTATTTTTCCAACTTCCTATGACTAACACGCCTTTAAAATCTGTGTATCGGGACATGTCGGCCATTTAAATTGATCCTATTTCTGGATTGCTTCTTAGCTCTGGTAGTAACTTGGTAGGCCTTTCCCCATCAGAGGTAATATATATATATATATATATATATATATATATATATATATATATATATATATATATATATATATATATATATATATATATATATATATATATATATATATATATATATATATAGTCAACAACAATTATTAAAGCTGGGATAGTGATACTGGAGTAGTCAACCTCTTGTCTTTCTCGCAGAGAGCAAAGAAAATATGGAGATTTTCAATATCATGTTCCTACTAGACACAACGTTCAATGCAATTCTGACATTTAGATTCAAACCTTCGTCTGTCTTTAATATTCTCGCTGTCTTTTTCTCGTAAGTCGTAATCTTTCATGGAAGGATCACAATACTTCTCTTTCAAAATAAGCTTCTGTGAGGTTGAATGTTCTGGGGCTCCTTCGAAATATGCTTAGTTTTCATAGGTGTGCTGTTTTCATTGTATAATATATGGTTGTATGTCAGACCCTGAGCCGTCGGCCCAGTTGGCATTTGTTGTACCCTTCAGCTACCAGTGTTGTGATTGCCACAAAATCGTCGCTTGTCAGACTCCATCGTAACCTCTCCATATTACTTGCACAAACATTGAAGGTTGAATACTCTCGATACCCGGCACACCAGTGACGTTACATCTCCTACCATGTCACTCACCGAATTTAGCTGGTTTGTCCTTTTACCATATTTCATCGATATCACACCTACGAACTGCCAATCGATGCTAAACTGCATTATTTGGGTAGATATGGGCATACACTTCCACACACAGGCACTCCCATTACCCTACAATGTCGTCGGGACCTCCCAACTGATAAATTGTAGATGGTTAGTTAATTTTGCTCTTTAGTATATATATATATATATATATATATATATATATATATATATATATATATATATATATATATATATATATATATATATATATATATATATATATATATATATATATATATATATATATATATATATATATATGAAAATTTGATAGGAAATTTTCAAAATTTGAGAGGCAACATCTCGAAAAGAACAAATAGCGTTGAATGAAGTATGGGAAGTTGTAGTTTTGTACCTCCTCTAAACAACTGCTGGAAATGAAAAAAAATTGTAGATGTTGATTTTTTAAATTATTTTATTTTTATCTTGAAAGGTATTTTTTCCAAAATTTTTACTTCAGTTGGACAGAAAAGGACATATAATTTTTTTCCCTAAAGCATATATCAATAAACTTTACCTACTATTTTTAGTTAATAGAACTGTGAATACACAGTTCAATTTTCAAGCTATGTGGACCAGTGGTTTTTCCCCACTATCCAATTTTTTCAAGAGTAAAATTTCTGGAAATAAATCAAACCGTTAGAGATACAGAAAAACGTCTTAAGTAAACTTTTCTCAACGGGTTAAAATATATGTACCGTGCAAATTTCATAAAAATCGGAGAAGAATTAAAAAAAAATATTTTAAGATGTCTTAAATAAACTTAAATATAGCAAAATGAAGTGGGGTATTAGGATACTGATTAAATCCAGATGAACCAATCAAACCCATTATCCGAAATTCGGAATTGTAATTTTATCCAAACCTCTCAAAATTAGAAATCTGCCATCCCACAATCTTCCTAAAGTCTGGAAATATATGTATATGTAGAATCTGTCTTAAAGTAATGAATAAAAAAAATAAAAATATTACGCAATTTGTCTGCCAAGACTAATATACTGCAGCATCAATATGGTAGTATGGCTCCACTTTAGCCTATAAAAAATGGT